>JBAGKO010000010.1:32047050-32063354 GCA_037177275.1 Acacia concinna
AACTAAATACTAAATAATATGAATAATATTATCTATTTCATCTTCTCTATGCTTATAATCATTACTATAATTTTAAATCAATTGTTTTTTTAAAAAATATATAAACGGGCCTAAATAGGCCGGCTCGTTTAAGCCCGCGGCCCAACAGGGCTAGCCTGTTTAGGCTCGACTTCATTTTTAAGCTATAAATTAGAGGCTCGGCCCAATGATGGGCTCGGGCTTAAAAGGGCCAGCCCGAATTCCTGGCTCTAATTTGGGCCTTCAAGCTCCAGTTTCTTCATCCGCTCCATTCTTGCTCTAATTTGGGTTCCAATTTCTCCTTTGCTTGCCTGAAAACATCACAAAAAATACTTTTGCCAAGGCAAGTGAAACAATCTAATAAAGGAGATAAAATAATTACATTTTTACCCCTAAATTCAGCAAAATGCAAAGTATGAACATACAATCCGTAAAACTCTAATTACGATGTATAATGTGGCTAAATGTATACAATTTGACTAGAAAGCACCCCTTAAAAACCATATAAATATCATGTCATATCATCTTCTAAAAATTTTTACTATCCAAATAAGGGGAGGGAAAGGATTTCCCTCATACCAAACAAACCTAGGAGGGGGAAGGAAGAAAAATCTTAGAAAGTTTTTACTTTTTCCCCCTCTAAAAATTTTTGTTATTTAAATAAGGGGGAGTAAAATCCCCCAATTTCCTTCCCCTCTCCTCCTACCAAACACATTATAAGGGTCTGTTTGGTTTGGTGGAGGGGAGGGGAAGGGAGGGATTTTAATATAGGAGAGGAGAGGGGAGGGGATGAGATGGATTTTTAATGTTACCTTGTTTGGTTCTAGAAGGGAGGGGAGGGAAAATATTGTTATGAGGACAAATTTACCCTCATTTTATCTAACTTAGATTTTGCAAACTTTGTACAATGTTTAATAAAAAAATAATTATAAATGAAATTTAATATATAAAATAATAATAATTTTATAAATAACAAAACTAAATATATATAATTATGATAAAAATTTAAAATACAGTTTTTTTTCCTGCTCATAGTTGACACTTCATATCACGTTTTTAAATGATAAACAATATATAATTTTATTTTTTTGTTGGGGGGAACAACAATTTAAGCATAAATAATAAAGAATTTCACAAACACTATATATATATAATTAAGATTCAGCTCGTTTCGAATGTGCCGACGAAATCATTGAGGATAATGGCTAAGACACATGTTGATGGGATTTACGACAAAACTCTGCTCTTTGCTTGGGCTTCTTTTTTCCCTGTTGCGATGATATTGAGGTTGATGGACTAAACAAAGAACAAGAAGCGATAATAGTGAGAGTTGGGGGGTGTGGATGTAATGGCCACAGTGAGCACAGCGTGGAAGGGAGTGGGGAAAGTGAGAGCAGTGTAAGGGAATGGCAAAGGTGAGATTATGAGAGCAGCGTCAGGAGGAAGAAGAAAAGAGGGAAGGGTACCTTGGGAATATTATAAATTACTATGGGTAAATATATCAAGATAGGACAAAAAATTGCCCCTCCCCCTCCAAATTCCCCCACTTTTCAAAGGGCTTCCCCCACTTTTCAAGGGGCGCTTTAAGGAGAGGGGAGGGGAAACTTTAAAAAATTTCCCCTCCCCTTTTATATTTTTTATGATTCCAATCAAGGGGAGGTGAGGGATTTAAACCAAACAAACCCTAAAGTTTTTGTATGTTTACATATATGAGCCTAATTTTAAAAGTGTTTGAATGAGTGATAGAATAAATGACTTCAGGAAAAAAAAAACAAAAAGCTCAAATTATAAAAGTAGATTAGAGTTAGTAGAAGAGGTTTAAAGTAATTCTTAAAACTTAAAAAAACTCTTAAAAGCTTAAAGTAGCTTTTTCAAAAAACTCAACCACAAATAAAGAGTTCACAAACACCACTTTGAGCCCATAGACTTTTTTAAAAAAGTCACAATTGTTTATCTTTGGATAGAAGGAATTCCCGAACAGGCAATAATACTTCTTTAACTTTAGGATGGTCATTTTACATTATGGCTCCTCCAAACCCTATCCGAGATGCTACTCCAATTGCAAATATCCCAATATTAATCTCTTTAAAATTAACATTCTATATGTAGATTTCCAAAATACCAGGTGTTTTACATGATGTGTACCATTGCCAGCATAATTCAATGTCACTCCCAATAAAGGGAATAAGTAACTTTTTTTTAAGTAGCGTTAAGTCACTTCTCTAAAAAAGTCACATCTCTTGCTTCCAATTTAAACAGTCATTTTCAATAAATCATTTTTTCTACCTTAATTTAAATACAAGTCACTTCTAATAAATAATTTTTTTAAAATCATTTCTTAGAAGTTACTTGTTATTATAAATTACTCATACTCAAACGGGCCCTAAAACTATAAAGGTTATGTTATACTCCTCTAAGCATTAATAGATATATTTACTTAACTTAATTATATTAAAGAAGTTAGTTGAGTTAATTGATGTAACTTGTATTTTTTAAAAAAAAAACACCCTATGCATTTTCCTTAATTTTATTATCCCTCTACTCCTTAAGTATAGTTAAGGAAGCATCGACCATGTTAAATTAAAAAAATTTGATAAATGTGTAGATTATATTTTATATTTGGGGTCAAGATAAACCCCTTAATGTTATCCTTTAATTAGGATCGAAAGAATAGTAAATTAAAACTCAAATACCTAGTTTTAATTGAGTCAAAATTATAAGAGTTGAGTTACATTTAGTTAAAGCTTATATGTTGAGATACAATTGAGTTAAAACTACAGGAATTGAGCTCCATTAAGTTAAAGTTTAAATATTAAATTACAATTAAGTTAAAATTTAGAGATTAAATTATAGCTAAGTAAAAAAGTAAAATCACTAAAATGTTAAATTTCCTTATCTTTTATAATTAACCAGTTTGGGCCAAAACTCAATTCATTTTTTTCAGTCTTACAAAAGCTAAATTTAATTTGAAAGCAGGAACAAAAAAACATTTACCATAAAAAATTCGAAAATGGATTCATTTTTTTCAGTCATACTATTTGTTGGGCCTAGGCCTTATTATAAATGGATTCGCATTATCGGATTTTCAGTATTTTCAAAGTATTTAAGTTAATGGAATTTTCCCTTTGTTTATTGGCTTTTACAGAACGTTTAGTTTGAGATCAATAAATATTAGAAACAATTGTTTGGGCCTAGGCCATCATAGTGCCAACGAAGCCCAAACAAAATTTAGGGAGAAAAAAAAACGGAACCCTCCTGCTTAAACAGTAACACTTCACTTCCTCCGTTGACTGAGGTCGGCTGCAACTGAAGCTTACTCTTCACTCTGTTTCTCTACCCTGCGACGCGAAACTTAATCAAACGGTGGGCCTGGCCACCTCCATTTCCCCCACCTCACGGTTTTCTTCACTTTCTTCTTCTGCTTCTTCGAGCTTCGTCGCAGCACGCGGCCCGCTCCGATTCCGAGCTTCTTTCCTTCGTGACCGTCGTCGTCCTAGCTTCTTGGGAAGTAAGAATGACGTAACCATTCTTCAGTTTTTTATTGTGTATATTTTGTTCTAGGCCTCCCCTAAAACGCAATCGGCCCCTTTCTCTGTTTTGTTTCTTCTAAGTGCACAAATTTAATTCGACGTACTGCCTGACAAAAACCATAAATTTTTACTAGAACTATGTTGTCACTTTCTATAAATGAGAAGGTTTGTTGCCTTCGCCCCCTCCAATCTATTCCTAGCTATGCCTCTGCCCCTAAATGCTTGAGGTCAGTCCAATGATAGTTAAGCCAATGAGTTAATGGACCCTAATGTGAATTGAATTCAGTGAGAAATCCCTAAAAGGGAGTATACATGTTTTGCATATTATTGATCGGTAGCGATGGCTAAGATAGTTACTTGTTTTTCAGGAACTCAATTAAGGCCAGCCACATCACTATCAAATCTTTTGCCTTGGAGACGAGCATTTGCATACTACAATCATGGCAGCCACACACCTTTTTTCTTTTTCTGCTTCACTTTCTAAGGCCCAGAACTACCATTTAAATCATAATCGATTTACCCATAACGCAAGTCTATCCTTCAAACCTACTACTAGACAATGTCTTCTTAGAGCGGTTCTGTCCCAGAATACTGGTAAAACTTCAACACAGGACCCGAAGACAAGTAAGTTTCAGCATTGTTTCTCCAAGTCTGAAGATGGATATCTGTATTGTGAGGGGCTTAAAGTGCAGGAAGTTATGGAATCTGTTGAAAAAAGACCTTTCTACTTGTATAGTAAGCCTCAAATTACTAGAAATGTTGAAGCCTATAAGTCGGCCTTGGAAGGCTTGAGGTCTATTATTGGTTATGCTATCAAGGCCAACAATAATTTGAAGATTCTGGAACATTTAAGGAGTTTGGGTTGTGGAGCGGTGCTTGTTAGTGGAAATGAGCTAAAACTGGCTCTTCGTGCTGGGTTTGATCCCACAAGGTTAGATTACAATGCGCTCAGGAATGCATGTGTACATATTTTAATCTATTTGTACTTCTTTAGAATATTTTTGTTGCGAACAATCTGTTCGAGAATGCCATCTCAGCTATGCACAACCTAGGAATTATACATTGGTATTCTTCAGTGATTAGTGATTTTATTTTATTTTTTATTTTGTATGTGTGAGTTACTCAGTTCGATCTGTTCATGATTTATGGATGAGTAGGTGTATCTTTAACGGGAATGGAAAAATCCTTGAGGATTTGGCCCTAGCTGCCCAAGCAGGTGTTTTTGTCAACATTGATAGTGAATTTGACCTGGAAAACATTGTAGCAGCGGCAAGAATTGCTGGTAAAAGGGTTAATGTCTTACTTAGGATTAATCCTGATGTGGACCCACAGGTATTTACTAGAAGAGTTTTCTCTAAGTGATTAAGTATTGTTGCATGCCGCCTGTAGTTTGTTAAACTTTTTATTGATAACATGTTAATTTCTTCTCAAGTATTGCTTTGTTTTTTGATACAACAATGGCAACAAGCCTTATCCCACTAGGTTGGGTTGGCTACATGGATTGTCCGATACTATTGTACTCTATCAAAGATCAAATCTTTAGATATATTGTTAATTAGCAGGCTCAATTCAAGAACTTCATTGAGTCTTCAATTTGGTCTTTTTCTCCTTCTTCACTTGACTCAGAATTGTCTACTCTATAGAAACATACCAAATCTTTGGCTTTGCTTTCAATAGATATCCTATTTTGGCTGGGATTCTTGGATTCTAAGGTGATCCTGCATGGTTATTAATGTGTGTGAGACATATTAAGTCCATTAGGAACTTGGAACTGAGTTTTTATTTACCATCATATCTACTCGAGTTCTTGTTGGTGTATCAATGATAACATTTGACTGAAAATTCATCACTTTGCTCATAATTTTAACAATGTAAAGTATCAAAAAGCTACCTTTTTCATGATGGCTAATTGTTCTCCTATGCTTTATTTCTCCCGCAAATTGTCATAAATGCATGACCTGAAACATTTGTGACATTATAAAGTCCTCTAATAATTATGGAGGCTCTCTTGTAATTTCTATTTTTTAAACCACAACTGTTTCCCCAAAACCGTGTTCATTTTGTTACAGCTGAATATTGTGTACAAGACACAGTTGGCCCAGATTGTATTTTTTTCTTGGCCATGACCGTTGGCTCAAACTTGAGACCTATACATTCCCAGCTCTCATTTGACTATGCGAATTCAGGTTTTTAATTATGCTGAACTCTTGAAATTAAAATTGATCTTTTTTAAATTTTTAGGTCCATCCTTATGTTGCCACTGGGAATAAAAACTCCAAATTTGGCATTAGAAATGAGAAGCTTCAATGGTTTTTGGATGCTGTAAAGAAACATTCTAATGAGTTAAAGCTTGTCGGAGCCCATTGTCATCTTGGGTCAACAATCACGAAGGTATATCCACAGTACTTCTATACATGTTTCTTTGCGTCCCCTCCAACCCCCCCACACACACACACACAAAACAAAAAAAGGTATGAGGACATACATTTGCACCATTTAAGCATACTTACCAGGTCGTTATTGTTTTTTGATTTCCTTAATCATTTGTAACTGTTATTTTGTTATTCAGGGTGCTTTTTACCATTATTGTCCTCAATAACGTTGGCACTCAAGCTTTATTGCTGGATAGCTTTGTATTTTCTCAATCTCAGTCTAAATATAAATATTGAAGTCAACGTTGCCCCATTCTTCCTTCTCTCAGGTGGACATTTTCCGGGATGCTGCTGTCATAATGGTCAACTACATGGACCAAATTCGAGCTCAAGGTTTTGAAGTTAATTATTTAAATATTGGCGGTGGGCTGGGGATAGATTATTATCATTCTGATGCCGTCCTTCCTACACCCAGAGATCTCATTGATACTGTGAGGACTCAACACTGACATCTTTCCCCCTATGCCCATATTTAGTATGATTATAAGTCTGCCACTCCTAAGAATAAGGAATGGCCAGTAATTAATAAACTGGAACACTTAATTTTGCAGTTCGCATATTTAGATTGCATCATCCTAAATGTTGTGTTATATCGGCATTGGTGGTTAATTAGCCTGGAACTGTTTCTTGTGTGCATATATTACAACAATATACTGATAATAGAATTTTGAGGGACACGATCAACATCTCTTGAGGCATATGTATGCTTCCCTGATGAATGGGAGTGAGTCATATAGGTCACCCAATCTGACTGTCAGCTGCATTCTTGTTAGTAATCATCCATTTCCTCATTTATTATCTTCATATATGCTCTGAGATGCTTGCATAGGCACATGTACTTTGAGTTCATCTTGGGGTGTTATTGAATTAGCTTATATGGAAGAGGATGTTACTGCTTAAAATTTATAATTGATGCATTATCGGTGGGCGGAAATCAGGTCTTTTCTGCTGCTGACATAGTAGCAATAGTTAAATGCCTTTTGATAAGTGAAACAGTGGAGGTTTTTTTTTTTTTTGTTAAAAAATAATAATAATTTCATTGCATACTTAAAAAATCTTCCTGCTGATTCAATATCTTTGCACTAATCCATTGTATAGGTACGGGAGCTTGTCCTTTCACGGGATCTTAATCTCATCATTGAACCAGGGAGGTCACTCATAGCAAACACTTGCTGCTTAGTTAACAGGGTTACAGGCGTCAAAACCAATGGATCTAAAAATTTTATTGTGATTGATGGCAGTATGGCTGAACTTATCCGTCCTAGTCTTTATGATGCTTACCAGGTAGTTATTCAAGTCCTCTTATGACTTGTCCCCTCTGATTTCGGTTTGTAATTTGCAATGGCTCCTCCTCTAATATATGAAACGCTGGTAAAATAATGTTGACCCTCTGGATGCATGTATTTTTAGTTTGGATGGGTTGCCAGAATAGATTTCACATTGGTTCCTGAAATCTGTGTCCTGCACTCCAACTTTATGGGAGCAAATCAAGGGAAAGAAAGGGAGAAGGAACAATTCTTAGCTTCCAATTGGGCTTCGACAATGTTCAAACCTAAATCAATCAGATAGCCATATAAAAAGCAAAAAAGAAGGCAAAACAATTGTTGTATTATTGCTCCTAAGGATGGCATTCTTATTGGACTGTGCCACGGCCTTTCACCCAAGACTAAGAAGTTCAATGAAGATGTCATAGACTGCCCTTTATGCTTCAAGTCTCGATTAATTCTGTCTTTCCTTTTGATACAACGTTTTATTCCTTGCCAAACTCGGGTTTGATTTTTTGTTTTTTTTTGGGGTTTTAAAGATCACTCTGGAATTGAATTTTCATTGTTTAATTGCAGCATATAGAGCTGGTTTCCCCTGCACCAGAAAATGCTGAGGCGGCAACTTTTGATGTGGTTGGCCCTGTTTGTGAGTCAGCAGATTTCTTAGGAAAAGAAAGAGTACTTCCAACACCAGCCAAGGTACTGCAATGAATTGACATCAATTAATTAATTCAGCGAAAATATTGTTGCACAATCTGGGCATTATGGTGATCATGATTCAACCAACTATAAATTGCATTCATTTTGTAGGGTACTGGTTTAGTTGTTCATGATGCTGGTGCTTACTGCATGAGCATGGCTTCAACCTACAATCTTAAGATGCGGCCTCCTGAGTACTGGGTATGCTTCTGATATAATGTGTAAATTATAATTACAATTGTAAAATATATATTTGAAATAAAACTATAAAAGTTATTCTTTGGGTTGAATATCAGCTTGCTACTAATTTGAATGTGGAAGTGAACATTGGATAAACTCGTGGCTTGTCTACAAAGATCCTAATGAAAGAATGTAATCACCAAAAAAGTCTTAATAATAAGGGAACAGCATGCGTATTATTATTTTTTGCACTGGAATCTTTTCGTGCTGTTTACTTATTGTAAGACTTTTTTGTGATTATATTCCTTGAACCTTAAAGTGATTTGCCCTTAGAATTACAAATACGGTGATATTTGAGGTTTCAAGCTCTAGAGTTTACACCGTTGTAACCCAATTCATAAGGTTTAAAAAAAAAAAAAAAACCTATCCTGAAAATCACAATTTTTGTTTTGCTGTGGTTAATATATATTGTTCGTAAAATATTCTAGGTTGACGATGATGGGACAGTGGCCAAAATCAGACATGGAGAGACATTTGAAGATCACTTGCGGTTATTTGAGGGCCTTTGAGTGGAGACATCGTTTTTTCAGTGGGTTGAAAGGCTTTGAGCTTTATTTGTAGTGTTATAATAAACTGTTACTTTGAGATAGTTTCTTCTGCTACGCCGAATTCCAATTCTAACCCTAATATATACTCTTGATGATAGAAGCTGATTGTTCCTACGTGGCCCTTAATAAATAAGCATTTATGTTTATTTAATGTTACCTCTTGCTCTTAAATCTTAATATAAGATCTAGGTTATTCGTGTATTAAGGACTAGTATATCAACATATTAGAGTTGATAGAGTAGCTTATTTTGATTTTAAATACAAGACTTTAGTTCCTTTTGTCTTTGAATAGCACAAATTAAGGTGGTTTTTCATTAAATGATTAATTTCTAACGTAAATGAATAAAAATATTATTTTAGGAAATCTAACAAAGATATCTCGATCAACAATATAAATATCTTACATAAGAACCAATACATGGCACTTTCATTCATGAAATTTGTCTTAAATTGAAACAAGAATCAAATTTGAATGAAAGGGAAGTTATCGAAAGTCACGTTGAAATATTAATTATAAGGATAAAATTGAAAATAGATATTAATTAATAACTACTCCCTTGTGTGGTTGACTCTTTTTTTAGAGAATTATAAGAAAATCTTAAGAAAGCTAATTACATTACTTAATCATATCATATATTGTGTTTTATTAAATTATATCTTAGTTTATCAGTCAAATGACATAATTTAAATAACGATAAATTTTAATGTCTTAAAGTAATATAATTAGCTTTTTTAGAATTGCCTTAAGATTCTCTAAAAAAGTCAAGGAATCCTTATAATTAGGACTTGAGGGAGTATTATTCACTTGACTTATATTGAGGATTAAAAAATCTTTTTAGAAATGACTTAAACCACGGTTTTAAATTTAGGCTTGCACAAATCGGAACAAAACTTTTCTCACATACTTATTTCATAATCTGTAAAAGTTATTCTCAAAAGCTAATCCAAACACCCCTTAACTAAATTTTTAACAAACTGAGAAAGAGAAGGGAAAACCTAGGAACGTGAGATGTAATGTTCAGTCAGAGTTTCATCCTCAATTCCACTTCCATGGTATCAAACATGGCATTAGTTAAGTGATGCTTTTCAAGGAATAATGATGGTTTTATTCAAATTAATTAAATTAAACAATTCTGTTCCAAAAAAAAAAAGAAGAAGAAGATCAACTGCATGGTTTCCAATTGCTTAGCAATAGCATAAGGTGGCCATGTAATACTTACGTGGATTGTATTAGTTATATGCTTTGTCCTGTGAGCTCTGCTTATTTGAGGATATACGTTACCTATGAAAACCATGACTATAATAGATGCGTAGGTTAGTTTGATTAGGCAGAGATGCACATATAAAATGAGACAAACGATTCTAAGGAGGGGAAAAAACGCGTGATTATTAACAGTATTGTGATTGTGATTAGTTTTATGTGCACATCTTTTTAAAGACTGAAAAGACTTACATAAATATTAGTTTTCAAAAGCGTGTACGTAATTGGCAGGAGATTATTTTGGACATTCTGCGTAAAATAAAACCTAAACCATTTTTGCCCATTGAGGTTCCAAAAACATTTTATTTAAAACTTGAAGCACTAAAATTAAAATGAGGACAAACTTGAAGGGCCAAAGTTAACATTAACCCTATAATTTTTTCTGTAATAAGATAAAATGTTATAATAAAAGTAACATGAGAGGGTTCTTAGTAACAGATTATTGGTCGAGGTACTAAGAAGTATCACTCCTAAAAAGGAGATGGCACATGTTAAAATACTAAAACGTGCATTCATTCAAAGGGATGAAACTATTTACGTTTTAAATCTTAAAGGGGAATCCTTGACTAATTTTTTTTTTTTAAAAAAAAGGTTAAAGGAGGTTTCTACAAAGTAGAAACAAAATAGAACAAGAATTCAATCAAGTTAGTTGAAAGAAGATGGAATTATTCCCTAAGCACAATGAGTTAACAGCATTCCTAATATGGCAGCTTCAGAAATGATTAAATAATTGCTTCTGAGTAGTAGTATTACATCAGGGTTATTCTTAATATAAAGAATAAATTCTTAGTCTTTAAATTTTAATCGGTCTTCTGATCTCGTTTTTACCCCATTAAATATATGTCACTCATTACTCTCTATAATAAACTTGTACTAATTATTCTTAATGTAATCTCTTTATAAATAAGGGTATATATACTTAAAATGAAAAAAAAACATATAATAATACACATTTACTGCTTTTAACTAAATTGTTAATTGATTAAGAATAGGAGGGATTATAAGATTTGCAGAGTGTCACTTCTGAAAGAAAGAAACTCAAAATTGTGAATTAAGAAAAGAAGAAGAAGAAAAAGATATAAGATAGCCAAAATTGCATGTTATATAGGATAAGGAATATATTATTTATTTAAAATTTTAAAACCTTCAATAAAAAAGGAACAAAATAAACAACAGGCTGAAAGTACGAATATAGATATGATAAGTGCTTTAGAAGAAATTAATGATTTAGATGAAAAATAAATTGAAAACATAATGAGTCAAGAAGAAGAAAATTTAGAAAGTATAAGACGAGAATTTGCACATGTAACTAGAATATGAAACTTAAAAGAATAAGGACAAATAAATTTGGAAGTAGAAAGCAGTAATGTTACATCAAAATCAAAGAACGTCGAGACAAGTACAATAAGAAATCATAAAGGAAATCTAATAGTTGTGGAACCAGAAAATGATTTATATCATAAAAAACTTTTAACTAAGACAGAGATACCTTTTGAAACAACTTTTAAATCACCCAATAAATTAAGATTTACACTTACACCTTTAGAACAATATGAAAGTAAAAATATACCTAATACATGAATTTGGTTAGATTTAGATTGTAATTTGGATAATGATAAAAGACTAGAAGAATGGAGTAAAGCATAATTAATAGCCTTGGAAGGAAGATATATAGAAGTAAATATTGCTAGTATGTTAATAGAAGCAAGGTTTATATGAAACATACAAAATTGGTAGAAAAGTAAAAACCATGAATTTTGAGAAAATACAAGGAAAATGAACAACCTTATCAAAATAGAAAAAAATTTATGCATTACTAATAAGAAGATATGAACAAGTTTTAAGAAATGAATTTATAAGAAAAAGTACAGGATTAAATGAAGAAACAAAAATTAAAAAAGCTATAGAAAATTTATATAAAATAAAAAGATGTTCTTTAGATCTAAAATATTTAAACCAATATATATGTGAATTTAAGGAATACTATTATGATGTTAGATTGGAAAAATATGAATTATAGAAATTTTATTTAGAATTATTTTATAGAAAATTATCTAAGTTAATATCAGAAACAATAATGGATGACTATAATAAAGTATTTAGAACAAAAATAGAATTAATGTCATATTTAGATACAATGGGAAGAAGAGACAATTATTTACGAGAATATTTATCTGATAAATGTAAACAAGTTTGGAGAAATATAAAATATTATAAAAATAACAAAAGGATATTAAAATATGGAGAATTAGAAACACCTCATAATAGGGATGTAAACTAGATAAAATAAGGAAAAGAAGAAAAAGAAAATTTAGAACAAAATATAAATTTAAGAAATATCCAAAAGAAAAATGTTATAGAAAATTCAAACCTAGAAAATATTTTAAAAAGGGGAAAAATGGATTAATTATAATAAAAAAACCTAAAAAATGCAAGTGTTATAATTGTGGGAAAATAAGACATATAAGTACAAAATGTTCATAACTGAGAAATAAAAAAGTAATGAAAATATTAGAACAAGCTTTTGAAAATAAGTTAGAACCTTTAGAATTTGATGAAGCAGTTTATAGTGAAGTAGAAAGTCTAGAAATATAAATATATAAATTAAAACAAGTATGTGATGAGTCAGATGAAGAATTTGAATATTCAAAAATAGAAGATGAAAATTATAAATTCTATATGATGAATAGAATAGATGAAAAAGGAACTAGCAATCTAGAGTATAAAGAATATGAAGAATTTAGAAATGCTTCAGAAGGAATAAGTGAAAGAAGAATAACATTTAATGAAAGAGAATATAATAAAATTAAGGATATAAAATTGGATATGAAACCAAAAGAAATAAAAAATGAAAGTTTTATGCATAAAGTAAGCAAAATATTAAAAACAAAGAAAAATGAAAAAAGTGCTTGTGTAGTATTAGAAAAGAAACACCCAATAGAATCTACTTTTTTTTTAGATACATGATGAAAGCTAAGAAACAAATAGAAACAAAAATACTATTGCTAATCAGGTTTCACATGAACCAAATCAGTGTCAAACTTATCTACTAAGTAGAATCCAAGCTCCATATTGAGTACTCTTTTTGCAAGGTTATCTACAACCAGGTTTAAGTTCCTTGGGATGTGACGAATCTCTACATGCCAACTACGCTCCAATAAGCTTTGAATCTCCAACACTAAGCTTCGTTGCATGTGTAACTCGGTACATCCTTCTCGACATAGTCTCCAGGCATTAAGACAGTCTATAAGTATAACCACATTCCTTGTACCCATGTCCCAAGCTTGCTTTAAACCAATTAAGCAGCCCCATAGCTCAGCACTTAAAGATCCCTCCTACTGAATTCTCATCATGAATCCCTCATAGAAGTTACCTTGTGGATCCCATATGCCTCCTCCACAAGCTGTTGAGCAGAGAAGTTTCGAGAATGCACCATCCACAGAAAGTTTATAATAACCTGAGGGAATTGTTGCTGAGTGAGTCTCAGGCATTTCATGACTCCCTTGCAAGTTCACATTATGACACCGCTTATTGTTTTCTCGTATGGAATCAGTTATGGCAGCTACACGGATCTTTAAAGAGCTAAGATCTGCATTAAGCCCTTCAAAAATCTTTTCATTTCTAAATTTCCATCGCAACCAACACGACATGGTAAAAAATTATGCCCATTTAGTGTCCTCCACAGAACCAACTAGTTTAGACAAATTTAAAGTACATCATTCCCATAAATCTATACTAAAGAACTTTACCCTGTACTTGCCATGAATTATCCTCTTCCAGAAACTTTTAATTCTTGGACAATCCCTTAAAACATGTAATAAGTGTTCCATACTCTCTCCACATACTACACAAGTGGCATATTCTGCCATTCCACGTTGTACTCATAATGCATTTGTTAATAACATGTTATGCAATATGACCCATAAACAGGTTTTACATCGTTGCAGAACTTTTAATTTCTATACCTTATTCCAAATTGAAGAAGGAGGAGAGTTATCATTATAGATCAATTTGTATGCTGATTTCATCGAATTGCACCCATAAGGCTCAAGTTTCCATCTTACTTCATTTTGCCCATCCTCAAGTGTAATCTTCTCAATACCTTTATCTAATAAATTCCAATTGTTTTTATATAGTTACAAAATATGGATCCAGATCTTGATTTGTTGATCTGAGGCATAAGATCAACACCACATTTATACTTACTTCTAATCATCTTGGCCCAAAGCTTATCTTTCTTCTTTATAAGGCCCCAACCACCAACCACCCTTTAAACATAATGCCTTACAGACTACATCCCAAGCTACATGGTGAGTTTTCTTCTTTTTCGCTGTAGAGCCCCACAAGAAGTTTCTTACTCTACTTTCAACCTTTTCACATATCGTGGCCGGCAAAATTGTAGTTTGCATAGGTAAATAGGTATAGCATTGGTGACTGATGACACCAAAGTATGTCTACTTCTCAATGCCAAATGATTTACCTTCCAATTGTTGAGCCTCACTTTTACCTTATTTATAACATATTGATATGTATCCTTAGTAACTCTTTGATTATGTAAGGGAACCCCCAAATATTTTCCTAAATCCGCCATTGGAGTAAATCCCAAAAGCTCACTTAACTGTTGGACTCGGGTATGATTAACATTTTGAGAGAAGAAAATTCTATTCATATATCTTTGAATCACCTCTACTTGATCCATTGAAGCTTCTGACAATAATATAAGATCATCTACAAAGAATAAATAGGACAGTAGAGGACCATCTTTGTAAAGTCTAATAGGCTTCCAATTTCTCCTAGACACCTCCTCCTGAATGATATGAGCAAGTTTCTCCATACATATAACAAATAAGTATGGAGAAAGAGGATCACCCTGCCGTATGCCCCTATAAGGTAAAAATTCTCGAGTGGCACTATCTTTCCATAGAATTTGCATATTAACAGTTGTAATACAAGCTTTTATAAGAAAAACAATATGATGAGGAAAATTCAATTCCTCAAGATAATAAAGCATAAAATCCCACCTCAGTCTGTCATAAGCCTTCTCTAGATCTACTTTAATCGCCATGAACCCTTTCTTCCCTTTCATATTTTTCATATAATGAATAACCTCCTTGGCAATAATGATAGTATCATTGCTGATACATCCTGTCACAAAACTACAATGATTTGAAGAAATAATATTAGGGAGAAAGGTTTTTATTCTGAATGTTAAACTTTTGTCAAGATTTTATAGATAACATTACATAAGCTAATAGGCCTGAAATCCTTTATAGACTCAGGATGATAAACTTTCAGGTTTAGGACCAGTAGTGTACCATTTATGTTCTTTACTTTATCATGATCTTCATAAACTTCTTTCAAAAAGCTACAAACTAATTCACCAATATGAGACCTTTGACTTTGAAAGAATAAAGCATGATAACTCTCCATATTTTATACACTTAATGCATATTTTTAAAGATATATGGAGAGTTATCTAAACAATTTAAAATATTTTGGTAAGAGTTTATAAGATATCAAATTGGTGCATCTTTTGTGGGATTTCAAAATAAACTTAAGATAATGAAAGAAATCATATCAAAATTAAATAGAAGTTTTCTAAAAAGAAAAAAATAGAGAAATAAATAAACAAAACGAATTTAGTTATATTATACTATTATTACTATATTATTAAATATTAGATCCTTTACTTTCAGTCAAATACAACAGTCCGATGCAATGAATGGGAAGACAATAAAGTAAAGCTAGAGACACAAGTGAAAGAAAGAAGGAAAGGAGAGATGGCAGCGTTTTTGGGAATGCAGGAAGAAACCTTATTAAAGGGAAAAGAAAAGGCAGTCCAACATTGGTTTTTTTATCTTCACAAGAATGAGAGAGCATAAACCAGAAGGGAGAATCAGAGCAACGATAATCAGAGAAAAAAAGAAAGAGGAAGAGAGGGGAGAGAGCTACAATCAGATAAGGAGACAAGGTTGCCGTCGGCGTCTGGAGCGAGATAGAGAAAATATGAGATAAGAGACACTGACAGGGTGTTCATCTTCTTCACGATGCAGAGAGCAAGAATAAGAGGAGATATCAGCGTTCTGTTTCCCTTTGTTTCTCATTTCCATTATGACTGTTGGTTTTGAATTGAATTTTATTTCTGGTTTTGATTCTAATTCTGAATTTCGCTGGTTGTTGGAGATGAATTTTATTGGAGTTAGTTGTAGCTAATTTTGTTTAGCAACCTAGAGTAACTATGAACTTATTTAGTTGATTAGACTTTGTTTTACTTTTTAATTATGTTTTAATGTTAATTTTGGTTATTTAAT
>JBAGKO010000010.1:32075472-32087004 GCA_037177275.1 Acacia concinna
AAGCCTATATATTGGTTATATATATATATAGATAGAAAGCACAAAAAAATATTATGCCATGCTTTAACTAGCGTGATAAAAAAAATTAGGCATCGATATTAAGCATGTGTATATCTATGAAATAAGAATGTGTAGGGATTACGAGTAATAGTGACAAGATTTGGGGGGATAGGGGGAAAAAAGTAGGTTAGGGAATGGATAAATAAATATAATAAATAAAATATCATTAATTAATTAAAGTGATTAACAGGGACAACATCATGTGGGCACACATTTATGTTATGTGACTTCTTGGATCATCCCAACCCTTATACATTTTCCTGACACATCCTTGTTGTCATTATTTTGCTTGCAGCATGGAACAACCCTTTTTTGTATATATATATGGTGATTTATTTATATATTAACATTATCCCATTTTAATACATATATAATATCACATGGACATATATAAATACATAGAACCTATCTCACCAAACCTAGTTTGCTTATCACATGTACATATATAAATACATAGAACCTATCTCACCAAACCTAGTTTGCTTAGAAGGATCACTTGTCTGGCTTTTTAGAGTAATCCTGAAACATTTTTCCAAAGATAGTCTATAATATATAACTTTATGATTAAGCATTATTGTAGCAAAAGGGAAAAAATCATTTTATAATTGTTGTTTAAGCTTTGAGGCATGTCTTAATTTTAATTAGAATATGAAACTAAGCTCACTAGTCAAGATTAGTGACTGTTTGCGTATGTACTAAAATATCATATATTTAAAATATATTTTTCTGTGATAAGAATATCCCTCCAAGTTAGATGGAGAATATTAGTTACAGGGATTTATTTTTATTTTTTTTTAGAATAAATGATGATGTGATTGAAACAAAAAAGAAAGAAAGAGTTTTTAGTGAGTTGTGGGGGAAGAAAAGTTCCTTGATATGGATACAACCACGTGTCTTGTTCTTTTGGAACTCTCAATCGCTTCACTTCACATCTCAGCCTTAGCCACAAACACAGTGTGTTTTTTGTTCTCTTTCAAAATACTAAAATGATTTGACTTTCCCTCGTATATATATATTTATATATATGTATATGTATATGTATAAATGTTTCTAGTTCTTACTCTATTTTCCCTTTCAATCTTCCACAAGGCCAAACCTTAACCAGCGACTCCTCCTTCCATCCAAATATAACTCATCAACATCTTCCCTTTACGCTAACTCTCTCTCAAAAAAAAAAAAAAAAAAAACACACACACACACACTACGAAGAAGATGGAGGAATACTCACTCAAGACACCTTGATAATAATACTCTTCCTATCCTCAATCTATCTCAGACCAACTTGACTAATTCCAAAGATTAAAAAACTTAGGTAAAGTAGTTAATTATAACAAATGTGATATGGTATATCTAAAATACCTCGTATAACATATTTCTTGTAATTGTTTGGTAATTTAGAAGAAAATAATGACTACTTTTGTTATTTAGAACTAGAGGGTATGTACACATACTTTATATATATATATAGAGGAAGGGTTTTTTTTTTTTTTTTGAAATTTTGTGATAGGGGAAATGACAGAATGGCTAGGTATAGACCCACATGATTTTTTAAAAAAAAAAATAAAAAATGAATAACAAGGTTTTATTTTCTTGGAAGGCTAGAAAAGGTGATGAAAAAGAAGGGAAATTTATAATACCAACCTTTTTATGAAAGCTTTATGGATTTTCCAATATATATTCCTGGTTTTGAAAAGAAATAAATAGATGTGGTTTATGATCATACACTTGTAGAGATAGGTTCGGATATTATCTAGGACGATTCTGGTCCCTATTTTCTTTATAACCATCTACTTTTTCAGCATATCATATCCTCTATTTACAATATATGCTTTTGAACCGCGTCCATTGGATTCGAAATTACTTTTGTTGTCGTGCTGGAAATATTTAAGCAAATTAAATATTTATTCAGTGATTCCTTTGTTAGTGTGAAGATAATGTGATGCGCCTTTTTATCCTAAAAATCATAGTAAAAAAAGGTTGATAAAGCAAATTAGTTGTAGATACGTATGAGTATTAAAGCAAGGTTTTTTTTTTATATAAAAAATGGATGACATTTGTGTTTTATATAGACAAAATTTATTTAAAGCAGGTTGATCACAAATCTAACCTACATAAACAGATATATATATATACCTTAAATTATTGCAAAAAGTATCCACCACTTGGTGGGGATATATCATAAAGAATATACATATAAATGTATCAATAATTAATTTTTTAACTCATATATACATTTTTAATTTGCTGCTCTTTGTTTCGTATCTTTTCAAGTTCATTCATATAAAAACTAAGCTGACTAAAGCAGTGAAGCATGAAAAATCAAAAGCCTCTCGCTTATTGAATAGTCACTTTTTCTCATTATTTGTCATACAAATACTCATAGTCATATATATATATACACACACACACACACAATATAAAAGTTGGTAGGAGACTAGATTAGATCAATAGAAGTGTCACTGAAAAAGTTCTTCAAGTGGGTCACAGAAATTATATTGTTCATGGTTAAAACATAAACAAGAAAGTTGCAAAGAAATAAAGCTAGGAAATTAAATTCTGAAGAAGCAATAATGGATCGTAGTTACGTATCAGTGTTAATTATAGTGTTTTATTAGTATTGCATCACTAAGCAAGGTCTACAATTGATTAATAATAAAGCAAAACGAAATAGTACAGTAATGTGCGATAATATATGTACTACTTATTAGTGCTCTTTGACTGGACACTTTTTTTTTTATATAAAAAAAATAATTATGTGATCATCAATTCTTAAAAAGCTTTGATGGGGTTGTGTCTCTCTTTTGATTGTTTCTTGAGCACCGTGATTATATATATATATATATATATATAGTGGTTTTTGAGTTGATGACGACACTGATAACGTGAGAAATCATCAAACTTAGGAGTATGTTGGTTAAAAAGTTAGTAAAAATTAATGTGCTAGCACTTAGATTAGGGAAAAAAAGTGGCACGTTGAATCAACCTGGGTCTTTGAATTATAATTGGTGTGTCACACATAAAATAATTAGTATAATCTTTGATTTGATACACCACTTTTATCTTCAATGTTATTGGGAAACAAAAGTTCATGGGGTGTTCTCTCTCTCTTTATATATATAATAGAGGTGGTGTAAACGTTGGGTTTTTGGATCATCATCATATTATTTTTGTTTTCCCATATTTATATGTCTGTACCTATTAACCAGCATCATCAGTTCATTGTTATCTGTCTTGGGCAATTAGATAATAAACTGAGCAAATTGAATTCAAATCTCATATTTTTTAAAAAATATGGGGGAATCGATTTTCCAGTTATCTGGCACTAGAATTTTTTTGGGGGGGGGGGGGGTGGGACGCTACATATGGATGACAGTTGATTTATAGATGAATTTTATATTTTTAATATATATATATATATATATATATATATATGCATCTTAGTTGAGTTAGAGATGTTCATGTAATCGGCCAAATTAGATTAAAGCTTGAGTTGAATATTTATGAATCTAAAAATTACTCTAATTTAATACCCATGTTTGACATAAATGCTAGAATAGTTTTGAGTTAACACATGGTTTATTAAAAAAATATTTTGTTTCACTCATTATATTAAGTAGTGGAATCACACCAGGATGTTCCATATTGGTCATTACATATGTCAAAATTTGACCACAATTATATTTCTTTTGAAAATGATGTGGTCACAATATATATATATATAGAGAGAGAGATGGATGATTCCCTTTTTATTTATGGTCGCTTTATTATTTCCTTTTCTCACTTTTGAATTGCCCCAACTTTTTCAAATATCTTTTCACATATTAGAATCTGTTGATTACACCTACACGTGTTGGGCTGCCTTTAATTTTCCTTTATAATATACATTATTTTCTCACACAAAAGTGAGGCACAATTTGACATAAAGTATTTGAATTAGACAAGGGTACAGAAGCATCTTCATATATATAGATATATATATATATAGACACATATTAATTAATTATATAAAAATCATAGTGGCAGCAACTGGTGGCCTAAACTTTGATATCACTCGATCATAGCACCATTTTAAGTGGAGACTCATAGAGAGAGAGAGATATATATATATATATATATATTACCGCAAACACAAATCAGCTTTTTTCAAGCTCCACTACGACCCAACATAAATCTGACCCTTAAGAATAATAAAATGTTTAATGAATTAAGTATATTTATGACACGTACTTAGTATGTATCTTCTTTGTGTGTTAGGGTGTGATTATTCTTATATTTTTCTTTTGATACAATATTAAATTCTGTGAAAATATTCTGCCATATATGCAACAGCTAGCTATCATGATGCATACGTAGATTATTAAATACTAATTTTTTTGCCCACTTATTTAATACTTCCTTATATCTTAATTATAAGGGCCTTTTAGATAATTATAAAAAAGCCTTACGAAAGTTAATTATATAGATATTAAAATTTATCTTTTTTTTAAAATTATATTATTTGACATGAATTAATTTATAATATAATAAAACAGAATATATGATATGATTAAGTAATGTAATTAATTTTCTTAAGATTTTCTTTTTTAAAAGGATACCGAAGGAGTATATTAAATACTTATGAATTGCATTGATAAGGATGTTCCGAAGGACGGCTGATCACTGTGGCTATCTTTAATTTCTTTCTTATCCTTTTGTTACAAAGTCGAATAACATATTATTCTTTCCAGCTAAAAGCAATGTAAAGCATTCTTTTTCTTCTTCTAAAAAAAAAAAAGGAATACAATTTTTAAACTTGTCGATTTTCTTTTTGTTTTCGTTTTCTCTGTGGAACAGTACCCTCCGCGTAATTAGATTATACTGAACTTAGTCAATTTGGTGTGTGTTAAGCTAATTTGATAGGATTTGCCTTGATCATGAGACCATATTTTTTTTATTCATATTTCAATTAGGACTGTTTGGTATGCAGGATTTAGAGGGGAGGGGTGGACAAAATTTTATGAGCTGAATTTGAAAAATTGAAATAATGGGATTATAAAATTTCAATAAAAAGATGGTGTGAAAAGAGTTAAGAAAATTAATTAAAACTTTTTACCCTGGCTACTTTTTTTTTTTAAAAAAATTCAATACATAAACTTTTTTCTTCATCTCCAAATCCCCAAATAAGTCTAGTAGACGTTGGATTATATTCTAATAAGTAATATTCTATGTTAGTAAGTGATTGAATGTTTCTATCAACGAAGTTTCTAGAAGCTTTTTGCCAAGAAGATGTTAATTAACGAAGCTTGATCTTGTTGCATGCAGGTGTTTCGCATCAGGCTGATAATAATGCAAGTGAAAGCAGAGAGAAGCCAAATAATATAAAACAAACCCTAGTCAACTCTTACAATACCATTCTAGCTCCCAAGGTCAAAGAAGCAATATTGAACAACACAGATACTTCTACAAAACTCACTCTTCATAATCATCAGCATCAACAACAACAGCAAACCCTAGAAATCACCAATTCCAAAGATGGAAGATCCAGTAAATTCAAGAACATGAACATTACAATCTCCCTCTCTAATTGGTTCAACCAGTTCAGTGTCCTCCTCCGTAGAAGCCTCAAAGAACGAAAGCATGAGTCCTTCAACCCTCTCCGAGTCTTCCAGGTGGTGGCCGCCGCCCTCCTTGCCGGCCTCATGTGGTGGCATTCCGATTACGGGGACGTCCAAGACCGTCTCGGCCTACTCTTCTTCGTCTCCATCTTCTGGGGCGTCTTCCCTTCCTTCAACTCCGTCTTTGCCTTCCCACAAGACCGCGCCCTCTTCGTCAAGGAACGAGCCTCCGGCATGTACACCCTCTCGCCTTACTTCGCCGCCCGTATCGTCGGCGACCTCCCCATGGAGCTCCTCCTCCCCTTCATCTTCCTTACCATCACCTACTGGATGAGTGGTCTCAGGCCAGACCTTTGGTCTTTCCTACTAACCGTACTCGTCATCCTCTTCTACGTCCTCGTCTCTCAAGGGCTTGGCCTTTTCCTCGGCGCCGCCATAATGGACGCCAAGCAGGCCTCCACGGTGGCCGCAGTGGTGATGCTAGGGTTCGTGCTGATAGGTGGTTATTACGTTCACAAGGTGCCTTTATGCATGGGGTGGCTAAAGTATGTATCCATTACATTTTACTGTTACAGGCTTCTGATTTATATTCAGTATGGTGATGGGACGAGAATCGCAGAGTTTCTGGGTTGCCTTAACAATGGAGGGGTTATTATTAGTGATAGAGGACACTGTAAGTTTGTGGAACAAGACGTGGTTGGTCAGATAAGCCCTTGGATTAGCTTTGGGGCTTTGGTTTTGATGTTTGTGGCTTACAGAATGTTGGCTTATTTAGCATTGAGGAAGATCAAGGCTTGAAGAGAGAGATATATATATATCTATGCGTCTTCTAACAGCTTGGTGATGATGAAGAAGAAGGAGAAGGAGAAGAAAGAAATGGAAGGATGTGATTTTTGGGGTTTTACAGTTTAATTATAAGATGCAAGACTATTATGTAGGACCAGATTCTTACCAACTGTAAGTGAAAAAAGAGAGAGGTACGTAGCAGAAGAGTTTGGGGATCTAATGATGAAGAAAATTTGATTTATGTACATTTGGGCTTCAAATTATGTTGTAGCATCAGTTTGGAGACGATGTTGAGGGAAGAAATGAAGAGATTTTTTCCCAGAAAAAAATTAAATGTAATCTGAAATAATAATAATTCCCTTTTCTAACAACAGCCTTTAATTTGTATTTATTTTTCTTCTGTTTTTTTCTTGTTAGATGTGATCGGCCATTCTTTTATCCTTTTTTTTTGAATTGTTGAAATCAAATTATAAATATTTTAATTTATTTACTTCAACATTTTAAGTAAAATATTAAAAATTTTTGTGACTAGTGATTAAGAAAGAAAAGGCTATCATATGAAAAACAAATACCGCATATGTTAAATTAGAAAATAAATTATTAAAGCCATGGTAACATAGGTTTTCAGTCTAACGAAGAAGATGGCAGTCTGGTTTGGAATAAGATTTTTGTGGGTTGGTTCATAATCATGCACAATTAATTATCACAATATATTGTATCCCATGCGTACAATAGACAAACTTTAAAAGTCTTAATTCATGCGTACAATAAATATATTTATTGCATCACTAATATATTTATATGTTTTGGAGCTAAGAAGAGTATTTCACTGTTTTTGTTTTTTGGGTGCCAGAGCACTTATTTTTTAATGAAAAGGAGCAAATTCATTGATTCATACTGTGAAGGTCTTTGTAACCCAAATGATACTATAAGCACCACCTTCCTTAATTTAGGGTTTCTTAATATTGTGAGTTTGAGCTCTAAGTAGAATATTTAATAGGTATGAGTTTGAAATAAAGAGGAATTATTGGAACTCTATTCTTCAATACCAAAAAAGTTTATCTAAGTTGGGTTCTCTGGGCTAACCAAAGCTAGTACTTACCTTAAGGTTGAAAAAGTACTCAACACGGGTACTTATAGAAAGACTAGATCACTATAGGGTTAAAGGACATTTTTGGGGAGTTTTATGAGGGTATTTGAACCTTAGAAAATTGACATATATATTGTCAACTCATCATATTTGATTAATTAACGGTCAAAATTAATAGAGTTAACAGCCATAAGCAAAATTGATTTATTTTAGAAGCTTTTGAAACAAAATTGCCTATAGAAAAAACTTTTAAAATAAAATTGCCTTTAATATAAAATTTTCAGAACAAAAATGCCCCTTTAATCCAACACTATCTCTATGTACCAAACAAAAGAACACTATAACTCTTCTCATTGTAGACTTGCGTCGGCCCAATTAGACGTAGTCAGGCTAATGTTAAGCTGGGCCCAACTTTATGACTCTTCTAAAGCCCATGTGACACATGCTCAGAATTTACTTTTTTGGACAAAATACTGTTTCATATTAATAGGATACAATATAGAAGAAAATAATACTCATGCTTTGTATTAAAGTAAAAATTTAATCAGGAAAATTTAGCAGCTTACTCATTTTGTGGACCTAGCTTTCTCATGATCCCTTGCAGACAATGGAAATAGTGGACCAGAGATTTACATGTTGATGGTTTGGATATCATTCTTCGTAAATAAATAAACCTAAAGGAAGTAAACATAAATAGGAATCTGGTTGTAGATCAATTAGGTTGTTAGAGTCTACCTTCAAAGCATTGGATTAAAATAAATGTTGATGGTTCTTTTGTGGCACCTAATAAAATTGGATGTGGAGGATTTTTCAAAAATGACTCTAGCAAGTATATTGGGGGCTTTATGTTTAATGATAATCGAAGAGATAACTTCACTGTAGAATTGAGGGCATGCATATTAGGACTGAAGCTAGCATGAGACCAAGGTCTTAGGCGAGTTATCCTTGAATCTGATGCTTTAGAAGTGATACAATTGATACAGCAAAAAGAAGACACCATTCATCCTAAATTTACACTCATCAATGAAGTTAGAGCACTTCTAGATAGTGATTGGAAAGTTGAAGTTTGTCATGTTCCTCGTCATGCGAACAAAGCTGCTGACCTGTTGGCGAAACAAACTTTATTTGCTTGGAATGGACTGCACTTATTAACTACTCCACCTGTCGAGTTAGTTTCTATAATTGAGGAAGATTTGAGCTCTAACTGTGTGTTACGCTAAAATAGCCTAGGATGCCTGTTATTATTAACAAAAAAAAAGGAAAAAAAAGAAGTTGATTATATTTTTTATGAGAAGCCACTTTAAGTGGCTACCAAAACAGGCACTAAGAAACAAGATAAAAGTACTATTTGTACCTTATAATTTAATTCTGTATAATTGTCATATTTTTTATTAGCGATAAACTTAATTAATTTTGATTTTAGCATAAACCAAGTTCTTACTTAAAATTCATATAATTTCCTTTCAAGAGGTGCTTTCGTAATCGAAGTGAATTTGTTTTACTTCATATTTATCCTACCCAATCAAATTCCTCAACAATCTTGTTATATATACATGAGTTATTGCAATGAAATTTCTACACCCAAAAAGAAAAGAATGTGCAGACCCAAGCAGCCGAGCGAAATACAATATACAACATTATAAAGATGAAGTGTAAACTTGATTTATGAACTTTACACAAACATAAATAGGGAAATTTTCTTTGAATAAAATATAGAAACTGACATTTAATAGAAACACTTAGCATCCGAGATACACATGCACGTACGTGATGCATGCGTATGTGTATAGATACAAACGCACACATAAATTTTTGTTGAATAAATTAAATGTGATATTAATGTATCACAAGTTTTTTTGACCTGAATGGATCACGAGTCGAAATCTTCAATATATGATATCTGCAAGTATATTATAAACAGATTGATGAAGAAATAAATATACCCAAAGTTTACACAATCATGTTATTTTTCATCTTCGTCAATGCTTATTTAATTAGCTAGTGTTTAAATCTAACTGCATAAGATTATATCATAATCTATCTTTTCAGTCTCACTATCAAGCTTTGCCTTTGGTTCAAAAACAAAATGACAGAAGCAGAATCTTGAAATGGCATATTTACATTTACGAAGATATTTAATGAGCAAGTCTTGTTCTTTTATTATAGTGGCGGAAAGAGGACATGAATGTCCTTGCTGGTGCGGCAGGCGAGAGCTCACAATGAAGCTGTATTGAGATTCCAAAGAAACAAAGCAAAACTGAATTTCCCAGAAGATGACAGTGCAATGCTCACTGCTTAGGATCGGCAACAAAAAAATAGAATCCTTCTTTCTCTATCCACCTCCACGAGAAAGGGCTAATGGCGCTAGCTCAGGCCATTGCTTGTTGGCTTTCGCGCGTTAGCGTTTAATCAATCTGTTGCTTGTTCCTGGCTAGAGAACAAAATCCAAGACAAAGTACATCATACGCGAAAGGAGGATGGTATGTGAACTCTTGGTACTCAGCGGATGGCTGGTCGGATTTCTTAGCAAGTCATTTTCAACAATAGACATAAGGGCCTGTTTGGTAGCCTATTTTGAGAACATTTTTTCTGTTTTTAAAATCAAAAAAAACAAAACATTTGTTTAGAGCCCTATTTTTAAATAATTGTTCTTAAAAACAAAAAAAAAAACAATCTCTCATTTTTTAAAAAAAAAAAAGAGAAAACAAGTTTTAGATGTTTTTAAAATCTGTTTTTAAAAATACGAAATTCAAATCCAAAACCCGATCACATTGCTCGCCTCATTCTTCTTTTTTCTGTTGCACGATGGCCATGGGAGGACTTTGAATGCTTGCCATTCTCCTTCTCCTACTATTGCTCAGAGGCCTAAGTCTTTAGTGCTCGTTGTCTTCTCCCCTCTGGCTCGCTGTCTTCTCCGCTCATTGCTCATCGCCTTCTCAGTTCGGTGACTGCTTCACCCTCCTACTCGCCGTCGCTTCACGAAGGTCTCAGTGCTCGTTCCTCGTCGCCTTCTCAACTCGGCGGTTGCCATCTCCTTCCTCCCTCTTCAGCCCTCAATCTGTAAGCGTCTATTCACTCTCTTTCTCTATATATTTATATGATTGATTTAGTGCGTTTGAGGTGAATGATGCTACGGTTCTACCTGTTTTAGCATGATCGATGAGGATACCTTGATCCTTCGAAACTATTGAAAAACTTAGAATACGATCCATGAATTTCCGATAATCCTAAGTTCAAATTCCATTCAAAAAATTCTATCAAACTACACTTGAAGGAATCCTGATATCTCAGTTCAGAAATTGAAACCAGTTCAGCACAAACATTCAGAACAACGAGCTAGAACCCGTTAGTGGAATAGAATTATAGATTAGAAACAGGAACACGATCAAAATAATAGAAAGATCCATAAGTGAGTTATAATGGCGAAGCCCAAGAAAACTGATGAACAGAAACATAAGAAAAACTAGGGAAGGAAAAAAAGGTAGGATGAAGACTAAAGAGGTTTAAAGGAGGTTGATTGTATCTCTAGACAAACAGGCTGATATAAAAACTTTGCACAGTGATGCCCTTATATATTCGATCTAATAGACTATATTTGGTTTATGTTCTGAAGAACTCAATCCCTCCTCCCCCTTTCTTCACTGTAATACTTTTAGTTGTCTGATAAGTTTCAACATTTAATTTATGGTAAATAAATATACTTTTTCATCCTTCTGAATGCAAACCACTCTGCATATACAGGAATCTCAGTGTAGTTTTCAAAAGGTCTCTCTCTTCTAAATTAAATGTTCCAAAAGTCAACTTCAGTTTTTCAATTTACTTTCAAATATTTTTCTTCCAATCAAAATGGTCTCTCCAAATTTGGAGTTCCTACGTGGGCTTGCAATTGCAGACATAATGTATGTTCTTCTTCCCCTACCTTTATTGTGCTCTGCTGGATTGGATAATTATTCTTTGCTTTCTGAATCTGATAGCAGGTAAACCATTATCCTTAGAGTAATT
>JBAGKO010000010.1:32092016-32102324 GCA_037177275.1 Acacia concinna
ATTATTTTTAATATTTTAACGCCATATATATATGGTAGTTCAAAAACTGCCATATATATTTCCACAAATATAACGGTTTTCTAGCAAGAAACGCCATCTATACGCCACTTATATATGACGGTTTTTAAATAATTTTTTTTGTTATATATATATATAAATATATGACGGTTGTTACTAAACAACCGCCAAGTATTTCCCTTTCTGTTTTACAAGATCAACCGTCATCATTTTCTCTTCCAATCCATTTATATTGAGCCCCCGGAGAATCTTATGCCCTCTCAAGATTAATGTGCAGATGTTTATGATTTTGTTAGATTAAATCATAATCTGAAACAGTATGCATTGATCTTGAAAAAACAGAAGATTCATCCGGGGAGTTCAATAAATAGATTGTAAAACTAAAATGGTAACGATCGAGGTCTTGCAAAACAAAATATATAAAGACACACAGCAAGTAATATAATAATAAAAATAGGGATTTGAGTTTATCGTAACAAAAGTCTTATTTTTATGCTCAATTCAGCACATACACTGTCCACTGCACACGACGACTACCCACGCTATAGCGTCATACCCAGATCTGTAGAGTGTGTAGATCGATTATATAGTCATCAAAAATTTCAACACTTAATGATTATAAATACACTTAAGGGTATAAAGTTCTCACATTTATGCTATTCACCGCAAAATAGCAAAGTTATGAAAAAAGAACAGTGAATACATACAACGCGCACAACGGTAGAATCATAAAGTCTGTCATACATCTACTATAGATTAGATCTACCATGTTTGCACGTTCGCAGAGAGGTAGACACAACAAACGTACATCAAAAGAGCGTGAACGACGAACAAGTCCATGTGTGGGTATGCTGGAAGTGGGTTGTGGTGG
This sequence comes from Acacia concinna, assembly GCA_037177275.1. NCBI lineage: Eukaryota > Viridiplantae > Streptophyta > Magnoliopsida > Fabales > Fabaceae > Acacia > Acacia concinna. The sequence continues at coordinate 32,092,906 of JBAGKO010000010.1, forward strand.
AGAAGAGCTCGCACGCACGAGAAATGAAATTTGCTGGTTTTAAAGGCATTTATATGGCGGTTGTTGTTGAAAAACCGTCAAATACTTGCAATTATATATGGCAGTTTTTATACAACCACCATATATATGACAGACGAATGACACTTCAATTTTTGTATCTTTATATATAGCAGTGCTTTTGAAAAAACCGTCATATATAAGTAGGCTGAGGTTGATTAAAACTCCGCCTCTCTGTATATAGCAGGTGTCATATAACCGCAATATATACAACGTCATATATATACAATTATGTGGTAGTGATTATCAACCTCTCAGGCACACTCTTTTTGAACAAGGGTATGCTTAAAAAAAATGTACACAAGTTATACATTTATTATATTTGACTAACATTTTGAATCACATAATTTTATTTTTATAGTCGTTTCTTGCAAAAACAACAGGTGTGAGTGACATTTTTTGTTACCGAACATGATTTTTTTTTTTTTTGCTGAGATTTGAATTCTAAAGATTAATCAAGGAAATTCGAGTCTCTTTCACCCGGCTTAACTATATTCATGCATACAAATTTCCTTATACATAATAATGCGCACGTATATACATGTCTATATATAGAACTAATTTGATGTGATAATGGAGGAAATTAAACGAGTGAAGGTTCCATGATCCCATGTGGCCACAATGGAGGGGACCACGGTGTGGATGATGGGGGGACTGCTATGAATTATTGATTTGACTTTTCTAACTTTTATATTGTGGTGCGCCAAGATGTTGATAAGTTGTTGAGCCACCTTTTTATTTTACTTTTGTCATATATACTAAGCTTAAAGATAACTTTTTAGGTTAATATAACTTTGATCCCTTAAATTTTATCTAATTTTGTTTTTGTCCTTTAAATTTAAAATAAGTGATTTTATTCTCTCAAGTTTACTCCATTTATAACAGTTGGTCCCTGAAATTTGAAATTGATTTGGTCCTCCTTATGACAGTGTTAATTCATCTGATGTGTTACTAACACCATTAAAATAGTTTATATGACATGCTTGTTAGGATACATGATGTGGCAAATGACATTACTTTAGTTAATTATAAGTTGTTTAAAAAGAAAATAAGAGGACTAAATTTTTTTCATGTCATTATAATTAACCTAAATAATGTCATTTGATTTATTAGTTATCTTAATAAGTATGCCACATAAATTACTTTAACGGTGATAGTGTCACGTCAGATGAATTAATACACCATCAAATGTAAGATAAAACCTTTTTTAAACTTGAGGAACTAACTATTATAAATTGATTTTGCCACAAAATAATTTCCATCTTGAAAATCCAGTGTGCCTTAATTATTGTCAAGAGGAATTTTTGAATTAAATTAGTTATTCTCATGATTGAGATATAATGTGTACAATAATAAAATCATTAAGTATTAACTATGTACGAATATATATTTTATTTCTACATATTTTTAATCCCTAAAATATGTGCCATACAGTAGTATTGGATCTAATTTCTTAAGCCTAGTTGATCCCTGAAGTTGGGTGAATTCATAGATGCAATAGTTGACATTAGAAAAAATAGATTTTAGTTAGTATTTAAAAGCTATGTTTAGTGGCTTATATTTAGGAAAAATAGCAATAAAATCTTAAAGAAGGGACTTAATATGAGAATGATCCTTCATAAGTTGTTAATGTCACTATTCAAGTTAGTAATTATCACTATTCAGTTGTTATCCTGAACTATTTTGTTATTAGTTTATTTTCTTAGGACTTTATTATCATTTTTCCTTATATTTATTGGTTAAAATTGCTCTAATTAACGTGCACGTTCACGCTTAGGACACAGTGATTATTTCTCTCTCTCTCTCTCTCTGTTTGGATTATTATGCCATGCTTCGTACTAGTAAAACGTACATTTTACGCCAAACTGCACGTGATTCTCAAATATGGTTTTAGACTTAAAATAATAAGGGGAAAATATATATGTGTGTGTGTGTATATATAACGACCATTAAAATGTGTCTTAAAATGGTCCTTTATAATGGCCAAATTCTCATGAAATTATCAAAACTATTTTGGGATTAAGTATTAACTTAACCGTCCTTATCGTCGCTATCTTAGTCAGTTAGTTGTTCTCATTTTATAAATTTGAGTTATTATATATATACACACACAAACACACTTGTTAAATTGTTGCTGTTATTGATATTCACTAAAAATTTAACAAAAATAATTGTTATTGTCATTCAACCGGTTAAAGTTGTTACTTATTATTAAATTAGTACTGTCATTTCCATTTTTTAAATTAAGAGGATTTAATTTTTTTTGCTACAAAATTTAATCTCAAATTAATCTTAAGGAATTCAAAATGATTATTTACTTTTCAAGTTCTAATTAATAAATTAAAGTTTGTGCAGGCAAAAAAAAATGATAATAATAAATTAAAATTTGTGGATTTGGGGTGGTTTATGTTTTTCTCCTTGCATTTTTTTAACTGTGCTTTTCTCTTTATATATTTGTTAACAAAATGTTAAATTTTGTATTGAAACGAGCTATATCATAAACAAAATGTTACAATAGGTGAGTTATAAATAGAAGAACACAATTTGATATTTTGATAATGTTGTTTGCTACTACTATATTTAAGACATAAGAAACTTCAACCTTTTTTGCCAACTTATAAAAATAGAAAGTTCAAATTAGCGAGAGTATATTTTTATGGTTCTCTAAATTTGCATCAAGTTTTATTTTAGTCCTAAGTTCCTTAGTTTATAAATTGTATTTTTGATTCTTTAATCTTAACTTCGTTAATATTATTAATAAAAAAAATGCTGACTCAGTGAATTTAAATGTTGTATATACAATCAAATGTGTTTAAATTTTAATTTTTTGAAATGACCTTTTATATTTTAAAATCGAAATACAAATAGGTTATATTTTATATTATATACTATTTTAATTTCAAAATACAAAAATATCATATTAAAAAAAGAATTAAATTTAAGCATGCCTTGTTAGCATTTAATTATAGAGTTGCTATTTAAATTTACTGAGTCACTAATTTTCATTAATGAAATTAATAGTGTTATGATTAAAAAAACTGAAAATACACTTTATAAATTAATTGAGAACTAAATGCAAAATTAGAAGACCAAACATATACTTTAATTTAAGAAATTTAACGTACATTAGCCGTTGAAAATGAAACTTGTCATTTTTTTAAGCAATTGGGAGGTTACCCTGATCTTTCTTATGTATCAAACACAATAATGCTTGATTTGGATAAAAAACAATATAAAAGACAGAGAGATACGAATCTTGAGTACTTTACGAGCGATAATGATGATGATATGTAGTTTATATGCTACACTAATAATAATGAATATATATTTTGATTAAATAGTGTGTGTGTGTGTGTGGACAGCCTTTGAACTGAAGATATGGAGAATGGGTCCATTAAAATATCTTTACATTCAAAGCACTTGTTTTTCTTCAGATTCCTTTTTTTTTTTTTTGAGAAAATTGTAATTTAATCATAATGAAAAAAATTTACGATCAAACGGTCATGTGAAATCACGTAATTGTAATAAAATTTCAGTTGATAACTTCATATACTTCTGAAGGGTTGTCATTAATAATTATATGAACTTCATTAATAATTCTAAAGATTTTATTACAATTAAGCAATTCCACAGGATCATTTAATTATAAATTCTTTTCTTTAAAATCAAATTGCAATTTCCCCCCTTTTTTTAAATTCTCTTCACGATCACATCATGCATTTTCTTAATTCTCTCCAGCAAATAAAAAATATCACATTTGATCTATTTAAATTATGTTAATGTACGTACTCTTCTATATATATATATATATATATGTTTTAATATAATAATAACATGGATGGTTCTTATTAGGCGACTTTAGCGCTGTGTTGAGAATGATGAAAGCTGTATGTGGCATCTCTTGGGTTATCATTGCCTATTATCAAAAGGACCAAAAGAAAGTGGATTTGGAATTAAAATAAAAATATTTTAAATTAAGTCAATAAATATATAGCACTGTAGTGGTAGGCTTTCATTAACTTTCCCCCCCTGTTTTTAAAAGTAATTTTATGTCACTCGTGATTTTTTTTTTTTTTTGTAGTTAATCTTTGTCGAACAATCGAGGTTGATTCCTGGTCCCTGCTAAACTCTTTTTTTTTTTTTTTTGTTCTTCCCCGAAAAATGTACAAGTGAGCTTATAACAGGCCTAATTTTTCATAATAATTTTGTTTAATGTGTTATGTAATTTACTTGATTTTATTTTCTTTGATATAAATATTTTTTATAGAACATATATATCGGAAATTATTTATTCTTTTAAGAAAGTGTAGTATATTATTTTTAACAAGGGCAACTAATCTAAAAGTATAACACACACAACTATGAAAAAGAGTAATGTTTTAATAAAAGACATTAATCTGCACGTAAATATAATATCCCTATATAAACCACACATAATTTCAAAAAAGCTACTAAAACACAAACATGATATATTACTATTTTTAACTCAAAACGATCTCAATTTGTCCAAATTTTTTTATCAGACTAATTGATTTAGGTTGGGTTTTTATACTATGAAGTGAGTGTGTATTGATGGGTGAGTATAATTAAACAATATTTATAATTTTATATGAACAAAGAAAAACTTAATATGTGGCAATAATAGTGAGGAAGGGGTGAAAAAGGAAACAATTGAGTGCGACAATGTAAAGTGCTCGTGCATATGTTTGTTTTCTTGTCTAATTTTCTAGAAGAAATTCCAACACCTTAATTCATTAATTAATAACTTTTTTTTAATTAATTACACAAACTCTGCTTTCGTTAATCATCATCATGCAGCATGTTGACAAGACCAAATCACTAAAAAACTTCTCATTTTAATTCATTAATTGCAAAAGTATATTACTTTCTATTATTCAAAACGTTTTCAAGTCTAGTACAGTGCTGCAGTTTATGTATATCATAATTTTATTTTTAATATATAATGTTCACATTTGAATTGCTTTAACAATATTCATACATACATATTTGCATTTATTTGTGTCTGATGGTATTCAGAATAATATTAGACCTTAATCAATTTGAATATGTGTGTGTACAATTATGTATGACACTTGTTAATTACTACATAAGATTCTAAATATATGACCCATTAACCTTTTTTTAAAGAGATCAAAAGAATTAAATAAATTACTTTAAAGTATTTTTTATCTTTTTTTCTCCAAACCAATTTATCTGAATTATAAACTAATATACAATCTAACTATACATACGTAACATATTATATGATTATGTACTTTATTTAATTTCTAAAAAAACTAATAAAATCTTATATTTAAAACCGTGTGAGTATTGTATTATGGGATCAACATTGGGAGGGAAAGGGACCAATATCATCACTACCCTAATTTGTCAAAAAATAAACCTTTATATTTTCAGTTTATTGGTGATCCGTTTTGTTTCCAACTAATAGTAACACACTAACACAATCAAACAAACATATCAGCATCATTATTCTTGCTTTTTCTTTTTTATACTGTTTTATTTGGTTGATTATATTCTCTCTCTCACACACATTATTTGGTTATCTAATTGGTTAAATTTAAGCATTGTTAGGCTTAATTTTTTTTTTTAAAAAAAACTCTTAAAGACATTGTTTGAATTCATATAGATTCAAACTTGAAAGCTCATGTAAATGACAAAAGTCCCTTTCCCCAAGACTAAGACCTGTTAGTTGATTTTGCATGTTTGTGGGCAATAGGCTATATTATATTATTTATGGCTTATAAAATCATATGGTTTATTATAAATATTACACAAAATATCATGTCCAACAAGCGGTGGGTCAATGTGAAAATACACACACATATTATTTATATATACGTGTGTTTGTATAAATGAGTATTAAAAAAGAGTTTCGTGTCCAAATAAGGGTGTAATGATATATAGTATAGGTAGGTTACTTGCATTGAGTTGGTTGAAAGTGGCAATGTTGTGCGCGAGGAAGAAACTGAAGAAAGTGCATGAGACTATTTATAATAATAATAATAATTATTATTTATATAAATAATTATATTGGCATCATCATTATGGGCACCTTTCTTCTTCTTTTAATCATCAAAGTTGCATTTAATTTTTTTCCCACGCCGACAGTTTTCTTGCACCTTAAATATTCCTCATATTACATACACACACATCATTTTTTGTGGTATGTTGTATGGAAATTAATAATATTCCCTCTCTCCTAAAATATAAGAGACAACTACCACCTTTACTCCGTCCTAAAATATAAAAGACATTTGAAGAATGTCTTATATTTTAATTCTATTTTTTTAATTTTGCCCTTATTCAATTCCAATGTATTAATGTTTGTGTTGATCATAAAGTTATCATTCTTAATGAGAGAAGAGAGGGGTAGAAGGAGAGAGAATGATGGACTTTAATAAATGTATTCTCTCTCTTATTATATATCTCCTCGTTAATAAGAGTATTTTAGTAAAAATGAGTAACAATTCTGATATACTTATTATTTTTAACCGCTACTTTAAATTAAAAGATTCGGTTAATTGTCTCTTATATTTTGGGATGGAGGGAGTACCATAGTCAAATAAAATCATATTTTATAAATTTTGTAAAAACAATTTCTCGTGAGATAAAATCATATTTTAGGATGATTATTACAGCACATCAGTTTTTTTTTCAATATAAACAAGAAATGTAAAATTGCAGAAACACAGGCACACAACAAATAATGACTATATATATATATATATATATATATATTAAAGTTCAAAATTACTACATACAATGTAGATATATAGGATGAAAGTACTTAATACTGAGATGTAATTTATCTTTTCTCTTAAAATATTTCATGTTAAAAGTTAGAATGTCGTTTAAAAAGTTATTATATAATGATCGAAGATATAAAATTGAATCTCTGCACAGCTTCATGTGACACTGAACAATTTTTTCACTCTTTCGTTTTTAAAACTAGAGCACTAACTTGAAATTGTTTTAACATAGAATTTACATTTCAGGATTTGTTTTGTAATTGATCTAAAAATAAAATTATATAATATCGTCAATCATTTAAACGTTAAATAAAATACGAATATAAATAAGTTGATATTTTTGGCCGAGTCTTTCTGTAAACATTAATTATATAGGCAGCATTGCCGTATTCAATAAATGCGTCTTTTACAGATTTAAATTAAATGCTGCATCCCTTGAAACTGACTATTGAACCACTCCTAGGAAGGGTGTAATATTTATTCGCTTGCCCTCAAAATATAAAAAATATTTAAATAAATCTCTTAATTTAAAATGATGGTTAAAAATAATAAATATATTAGAATTGTTACTCATTTTTATTAAAATATTTTTATTAATAAAGAGATATGAAATAAGAGAGAAAATACCCTAATTAAAGTCAATTCCTCTCTCCCTTACTTCTCTCTTCTCTTCTTTAGAATGACAATTTTTATTGTTAACACATGCATTAATATATTGATATTGAATAAAGGTAAAATTAAAAGTAAAAAAAAAGAATTAAAGTACAAGACATTCTTTAAATGTCTCTTATATTTTAAGACAGAGTAAGAGTGACGATTGTCTCTTATATTTTGCGGCTGATGGAATATTTTATTTCTATTGGTTTCTAAGAAAAATCTATAGTATTTTTTTTTTGTCCCGCTAATAGAACATTTTCTCAACAGCCACCCACCACACTTTGGTTGATTTTCTTTTCTTTTTTATCAAAACCACACTTTGATTGAATTTAAGGACTCAATGTTTCACTCCTTTCAAGCTAGTGGACATAAAAAGCCGCATGAAAAGAAGAAACCAGATAATTCTAACCTATAATTAGGTGTATCAGTGTATGGCTAGCCATTAAATTGAGTGAAAATTACATATAATGGCTCATAAGTTTAACATTATACTCGTCCAGTGTTATTTATAAGGTAGAAATAGAGAAGATTTTTTTTTATCCCATTCACAAATTGCATAATTAAATTTTTCATATAAATATAATATTTTATTTTTTATTTATTATTATATAAACTTTGTTCTTATAAGATATAACATATATTAAAAGTGGATAAAGTTAAAAATTTATTAAATTTTAAAGCAAAACTAACGAGGTTTAAGGTTTTTCTTGTTCCATGTGAAATATGTTAGAAATGATTTATAAATAGAATTATAGGAGTATTTGAGAGGGTTATTTTAATTCTAAATATAAATTATTAATCCATTTTTTCTGTAAAATTTATAACTTTTTTTACAAGTTAACTCTGTTAACGGCACATAGTACAAGAAGTTTTTATTAAAGAGATTAATGATTAAAAAGTGGTAGTTTTGAGGACTTAATCTTAGTTATAAATAAGGAAAATTAGGATGAAGGATTAAGGAAATAAAATATTTATTATAAAAGATCTAAAAAATTATAATTATTTATAAGGATAAAAAATTAAAAAAGTAATTTATTGATTACTAAATTAATCTTAATTAACAATAAAAAAATTAAGGGAAAATTAAAAAGTAATTAAAACACAGTCCTCTTCCATCTGTAAACTATGATTGTGATCCCCTGCCATCGATCTTATCTCCATCATACATCGCTTGCTTTTTGTGAACCACTCAAACCCGTTCAAATAAAAATCACTGGACAAACAAATAAGTTCAAATAAAATCTCCTAGCTAAATTCACTTACATTCTTTAGAAAGAGGATACACTACCAAAAAAAAACATATTTATAGCGATTAAAATATAAGATTTGTAGCGATTTTAACCGCTATAAATAACATTAGTAGCGGTTTTAAAAAACTGTTACTAAATTGTATATTGCAAACTGTTTTGTAGTAGTTTTAAAAAATCGCTACTCATTAAAAAAAGCCGCTACTAACCGCTGCAAAGTCTAAAATTTTGTAGCTGTTAATAAATCGCTACAAATAAAAAAAATTATTGGGAAGAATTTGTAAAAATTTGGAGGGAAAAATTTGAAATTTTAGATGAAATTTTGTAACGGTTTTAAAACCACTACAAATGCCAAAAATGTGGCAGAATTTAAGGGAAATTTAAATTTTGGAGCAAAAATATTAGTAGGGGTTTTTACAAAAAAATCGCTACTAAAATATAATTTTTTTTTTAAAAAAAGGAGCAAATGGAGTGCAAAAAATGAATATTTTGTAGTGATTTAAAACCACTACAAAAAGAGAACAGTTAGAAAAAATATTTAATTTTTTTCCAAATGATATAAATATATTATTTTAATTTTGTGTTTAATAATGAATTTGAATGTGATTAAAAATCTTAATATAATGAAAATGATATAAATTTAGTTATGACAGTTATAAAAATTATTATGAGAATATAAATAATC
>JBAGKO010000010.1:32120515-32140466 GCA_037177275.1 Acacia concinna
TAATATATAATGTAATACAATATTATATATGATATGATTAAGTAATGTAATTAGCTTTCTTAAGATTTTTTTAGAATTTTTCAAAAAATTCAACTGGGTCTTATAAATATGAACGGAGTGAGTATAATATTATCTTCGCTCCAATTGACTTTTTTGACTTTACATTTAAATACATAGTTTTTTTAAAAAAATTATTTGATTAACTTATAAACTTATACTCCTTTCAGTTTTAAATATAAAATTCAGTTAATTTTTTTGAAAAGATTAAAAATATTAGTTAAATTAATTAAGAGAAGTTATAGTTAAAAACAATTATATAGGATCAATATGGTATCTAATTATAGTTAAGGGAGTATTGATATGGATAGTTTAGAAAAAAAATAGTTAAATATGGAGACAAAGTAGATGGAGATGTTATATTTAGAACCAAATTAAATTTTCAATTATGTCTTATAATTAGAATTGGAAAGAGTATATAATACAATGATATTTTAGATATAATATAATTAAGTAATTAATTTACCGTATTTAATATCTTTAAAAAAAAAAAGGGAGGTAGTACTAATTACAACGGGTACGGATTCCAGCAAATCAGGTAAGTCCTATTACATATAGCTTTGACTACATCATCCGAATTTAAATTTACATAAATTAACATATGGACATTCATAGTCTCTACGAATCAATATTTAGGCAATTATACCCTTCATGTTTTGCCTTAATAGAGTCAGAAAAGATTATTTCACATTTATTTTTATTCTTCTCTATAAGATATAATTTTGATTTCATGCTTCATCAATAACATATCAAACAAAATAACAAATGCCTTGTAATCCACTATTACATTACATTCCCAGCATAATTAATCGAATGGTATTCAAGTGGTGAAGTATCCTACTCATCTGTATTCATACATTTCTCACAAACCCCAAAATTCCTGTAGACAATTTGACATATAAACCAATGCTCTGATATGTTATATGACCAGTCTATTTGTACTACTTCGAAGATAAAATATAAGTAAACCATTGAAATTGAAAACTAAGATAAACTACAAGAATCAAACGATAACTTAGTTTAAAATTATTTATCAAGCTAAGAATGCAAAACATCTATTCAGCAGCCAAAAGGAAGCCTAAGATCATGAAACGTCATCAGTGAGCAGATCGAGCTTTTGGAACTTACAAAAATGATGAAAACTAACCAAATGTAAGCCTTAATAAACTAACAAAACCCTCAAGTTCTATCTGACTATACTCGCCTCAAATTACATTCTAGAGCTCCCATATAGTAACCCCACAGTAAGAGAATAAAATAAATGAATAAAGTTCAACGTGATACATTTACAGGCCCCATCTAGATTCTCTTGTCCCTTTTAATACTCTATTGTATCAGAATCAAGGGACTTGCTTGGCTTTGCTTCCTCTATTGTGTAATCTCAGACTTAGCAATTGAATCCATAAAACTCACTGCATCTTTACACGCTTCGAATCGCTTTGCTTCAACCAATCAATGCATTCCTCTGCAGTTCCAGAAGGATGTGCTAGTTGCCAAGCCATTGCCTTGTCAAGCTGTAAGCCAAAAAGAAATGAATCCAAAAATTCACGGGGATAAAAAATTGTTGAGTGCAATTGCATGCAACAAGTTTGAACAGTGTCAGAAAATATCGTAGCGGCATAATAGCTTACCCATTCCTTCACAAGTGGTCCTCCTTTAAGCTGCAAGACACTCATAACTTCTTTCCCATTGATCAATGGTTTTACATCCCAAATACTTTCGAGACCTGCAATTCACCTAAGCATGTCAATCTACGACCTCGAAAGATTTAGGGACTATAAAGGTCCCAAGAAAGGGATTTTAATTGCCCAAAAAGTACGATAACAACTGAAAAGCATACACAATGACAAGTTCCTATGCATGAATGACAACCAATTTACGTTGCTCATTCGTCATTGAGACTTCTTAGTAATCAAATCCCTTTATTGGGGCCTCAAAGTAATTCTCCCAAAGATTTAAGCAAAGTAGACAGGAAGTATTAAGATTGCCAGATAAGCACACATAGCAGAATGAAAAGTGAAGGCACTTAGCTTACCTAGTTTGATTATGGAATTCTCTAGAGTCTTGAATAGATCTCTTTGTTTGCACAGCTGCAACTGCTCGTCCTTGGCATCACCAATGTCGATGGGATGTACTAATGTGGATATTACAAGTGCAAATCGCCAATACTCTTTAAGTTGTCTTAAGAGAAACCCTGCATAAATGCTCATAAGTAAGACAGAAGCTAAGCTTTCGGGCAAACAAAAAGAGTGAACAGACAGTTTACCTCAATTTTGAATTTTGAATTAGGTTTCTATAATTTTGTAATTAGGTTCTAGCAGTTTAAAATTTTTTAAATTAGCTCATGCTATTAATCTTCTTTCAATATTTTGCTATATTGGCACTCTACATATACAAAATGCCAGCCAATTCACCCAAATCTTATGTTGCATCACATTCCATGTACATATCTAGCCATATAATATATTGCAACAGAAATCCATTGATTCAACCACAACTAGAACGTATCAACATAATCATAAGAAACTATCACCCTAATGACCTGGTATTAACTGAGGCTTATATTCAACAGATGCTCATGAAATTTCAAAATGCCAATGCAACATCAAGGTAGCAAGTATGTTGTACCTGTCCGCACGCGGAGTCGAGAAGATATGGGGACATCAGCCATATCCCTCGTCCAATCAACATCAACATTGACATCCTCATTCGATTTAAGACAAGGGATTAATGACATCAATTTATATGATGATTGGTGTAAATCAAGCACCTGCATCAAGAACAAACCCAAACAAAGAAAATAATTCAAATAGTAGCCAGAGTTGGAATACACCAAACTATTTATTATTACAGGTGCAAGCTGCAACATGTATGGTTATTCAGAATTTACTCAGTAGAGATGAGGGCTGACCTTTTCTGCATCTTTAGCTTTTCTCTTGAGAGACTCACGGATAATATGATTGACAACAGGAATCTGCAATTATAAACATATCAGCCAACCAAGCAAGCAAGTTACTTGAAATAATAGCTGCAAGAAGAAAAGAACACTAAGTGGATACTTAGATACCAGAAGAAAGGGAACAAACAAGTTGCAAGTATAACATACACTTCAACAGGTTATGCTACATTAACAATTCAGCAAGCCTCAAGAAATACATTTTGCATCTTAGCATTACTAGCCACTGTAGCACAACATTAGATGAGAGCAGGCAAGTACCTCCTTAGCTTTCCTATCTTTGTAAGTGGTACTTCTCAGGGGGAGAAACAAAGCAGCATACAGGGTTAATCTCCTTTGTTCATCCTAAAACACACAGTAAAACATTGTTTACTATCATGAAAACCTAACAGGAAAAAGAATGGCCTTGAATACAACATCCTAGTTAATAGGGTAATAATAAAAAATAAAGGATTAAAAATGGTTAACTTGGACCATTACTTACAGAAAAGGTTGATTCTCCAATTAAATGGACAAGATTCCATACAGTATTCAGGTAAGTAATGCAATGCCTGAATAAAGAAGAATTATCAATTGATCAGCATGGCCAACCAAAATATCCAAACCTCCATGGAACTTCAAATCTTCAGACATCAAACAATGATAATCTTATTGCAAGTCATTCCAACTAGTTCATGTCCATAATGGGGTTTTCACCGCTTTCACCACAATTTTATTTTAGAGTCCATATGAAAAATAATAGTTTTACAATATTATCTGGCATCTAAAATACCTATATTTTCCACCAATATCTTAATATACAAAATTTTAAAACATGACGAAAGAATAAATGCTGGTCTCCAATTTGTAAACTAGACCTGTCACATCCATCAGGGATGGGAGGCTCAGACTGAGGAGGGAGACTATAGACAACCCAAAATAATGTCAGATCACATATATTAGTCATTGCTTGGACAGGTTGGTTTCCAGAAATCATTAGATCAATCTACAAAATGGAGACAAAAAAGTATAAATAACTAACTTTGCAATATAATGTACGAGCAATTTTCTATAAGAAATCCAGATAGAATCTCAAAGAACCAAAAAAGGTGAAATGCCTAGCAAAAGTACTTCTGTTCCAATTCGCTCTCTGCTAATTTTGGCAGCCAGTGCCTCTTTCACTTCATCACATGCTGCAGCTCTCTTCAGGTCTTCATCAAGAGTAAAATCAAATCTAGCACCTAAAATGATAATAATCGATGTCCATCAGTGTAGAAAAGATAGCAATCAAAATATAACAGAAGCCAAATAAAATAAAACATGAGGTTTAAGTGACAGTGTCAAGAACTAATGGCGTGGGTATAATTGATGGGGATGAAATGTAACTGAACAAATAGCTCAAGTAGACTGGACCAATGTTTGATAGATATTTTACGTATGGAGTGGAATGGCAAGGGATGGCCTCCAAGACCACTTCTCGTCATCCAAACTCCCTTCTAATTGGGGGATCAAGGATGGAATGGCATAGACAAGAGGTACAAACACAATTATAATCTAAAACGAAAATTATGCCATACCAAAACGAATGGCTCGAAGAACTCTTAATGGATCATCAAGAAAGGTTTCTTTTGGAGGCAAAGGAGTCACTATCTTTCCAGATTTCAGGTCAGAGATCCCTGCAGGGCACCAAAAAGAAAATCAGATTGACAGAAAAATGGGTATTGAGCATCTCCAAACAACTTATTTGGGGAACTATGATATGTTCCCACCTCTTTTAGTAAAATCTTCAACTGAGTCAGTGTTGATATTGTAGAATAAGCTGTCAAGCACAACCATAAATGAGACTATCCTCCAGAATATGAGCAAGAGCAAAATGATGTAAATGCACATGCGACCAACAGATAAATAGAAGGAACTGGATCTTATGATTGTTAGTTGTGTCATGCCATGTGCATGCTAAAACTTTTGAGTAAAGAACGATACCTGTTTATGGTCAAGTCCCTCCTATACGCATCTTCTTCAGCAGTGCCAAATCTTTGCTGTTAGACATAAGATAAATTTAATCCTGCCATTTGACTTGGATACTGTGCGTTTTAAAGGATTTCCAAAATAAATATTCAACTTTGCAAAACAATACACTTAGCACCAAGCAAAACAAGAAAGAAGGGCACAGTTGCACATGACAACAGCTTTTAGGTAAAGCAGGTGACTTATAAGGGGAATAAGGGTGCAATGTTCCATCCCAACGAAATCCATCAATCTTACAAGAAAACAATTAATGATTTTCATTTTCTGCCAAACTAAACATATAAAGCAAACTTGAAATCCTAGTAGAACAGATAACCTATTCAAAAACAAGAGAACTACCAATCACATACCTTAGTAGGAATCCGGCTGTTTTCAGCATACTCTTCACTCCTCAAGTTTACAAAATCAATCCAAATATCATACAGACGCATCCTTGCTGTTTCCAAGTGTTTGGATTGCTCTGGGTTACTGCAAAAATTGAAGTTCTATGTCAAAATTATCCAGTAGAACAATGGCAGGACCAACCACCAAAGCAATCCTCCTTTAATTATATAATGGGCATTCAAAATCATTTAGTCGAAAGAATTACCCCTTCAAGGAAAACACATTACAGATAATAGAGAAATTACAATGAAGCTCATACCTACCTCTCAATAACACACACTCCTTGCGCATCTTCACCCACTGACAACAAATACTCCCTCACCTTATCTACAAATTCAGTACCCATCATATTGTCGAGAGCAATATCAATGTCATAGCAATCTTTTCCCAGAAGCTACCAAGCAAACAAGCACAATCAATTAATCGCCATTAAAAAACGCATCTTTTCACATTACAGGAAAAAAGAACAACAGCCCATTCAATCAACAGACCTTGTCCCGAACCCATCCACCAGCAACTCGAAGCTGAGTCTCAAAACCGAACCGGTGAAGGGTGGCTAGGAGCCTATCGAAGATCTTCTTCTCGGTATCGGACAGTTCAATCCTGTCCCTCACTTGATGGTGCAAAGGTGAGCTCGGGGCCATTGAAGCGTAACTGAGAAAGCCAAGGGTTTTGGCTCTGAGGCGGAATTTGGCGGGTTTCCAAGAATTAGAGAGAGAAAGAGAATGCGGGGGAGAAACGAACTTTGAGAATTCCTCAAGGCTATACGAGGGAAGCAGAAGATGAAGTGGCTGCTGGAGCTTTATAGCACTTCGCATCAGAGCGGTTCTCATGAGGCTTTTGAATTATCACCATAGTCCTAACTTACTCGCCCATGTAATTGTTTGAAATTAGGAAACCCATCCTCCTCAGCATTATTTCAAGAAAATTTAAATTACCTTATTTTGTCGTACAAAAATTAATGGGAAATAAATAAATAAATATATTCGAAATATTAAAAATTTTAAAAAATGACTCAAATTTAGTAAATAATAAATGAGAGGTAAAAAATTGGTCAGTTTTAATTATTCTCTATTGAGTTTTAGTCATTTCCTATTAAATTTTAGTCATTATCTACTCAATTTTAATTATTCTTTGTTGAGTTTTTGGATTCTTTTGGCCAAAGTAACTCTACCACTTTTGCTCAAGTGACAAGAGCCACGATTGGTCAAAAATATATTTTAAACATTATATTGCATATTGAAATTTAAAATCAACAAAATTGAACATATTTTTATATAAAATAGATACACTTCCTATTATGTTAATATAATATATCTAGTATTTTTACTTTTTTTTACCAGAATATATAACATTTTTATTTAAGATACAACTGATATTTTTCCATATAAAAAGATACTCTCTTTGGTCTTTTCTATAAGCAATTTTCTCTCTTTTATGTTTGATCCTTAATACAAACAACTTTCTTTTCTTGAATCAAAATTTAAACTTTTTTTTTTCTTTTTTTACCCCTATTATATATATACATTTATAATGATTGTTACAAAAGGCTGTTGTTGGTGAAACAAAGACAATTTTTTTCTTCCATCTTTGATCCAACACTTTTTTTAGATCTCAATTATTTCCAGGTATCTGAGCAATCGACTATTCTGGATTTGCAGCGATGTAGGCCCAACTATGGAGTAGCTCACTCCCACTAAATAATTATCGCGGTTGCATACCCAGGGCTCGAACACGAGACTACTGGTTAAACTAGCAGAACCCAACACCAGTTTGACATCTGAAGGCAGAGATGGTTGAGTAAGTAAATAGAGATAGAGTGGGAGACAAACCCCAAGGTCACAATATAATGTCCATATAAGGAAAGACAAATTTTATTCAACCATATATGGACATTATATTGTGACGTTGGGGTTTGTCTCCCACTCTATCTCTCTTTACTCACTCAACCATCTTTGCCTTTTGGTGTCAAACTTAGTGTAATTACCTTCACTTGTACCTACATGTAACATGTGCAATGATCATATACTCATCAAAGGGACACCTCAATTCCAAAATTAAAGGCCACATACACAATATAGGAGGGAGAGCCCCAACCCTTCAACTTATAAACTTCCCTCTACCTATGAGATGTAGGACTCATGGCAGTCTTGCACTTGAAGAGGGAGAGAGAGTGAGAGAAAGCTTATGATAAGTGAAGAGATAATTGAACTAGGTGTATGTACGTTCTTAGATGCAATGTTGTTTGAAATTAGGAAACCATCCTCCTCTTTTAGTATTATTTCAACAAAATTTAAATTACCTTATTTTGTCTTACAAAAATTAATATATTTTTTATTACAAAAATTTTAGGTGAGTTTGTTCTCGGGGGTTCTCTAAAGTCAAGGTATGCTTTAGGGCTCAAAGAGCACTTATAAAGATATTTACACATCACTCATCAATAAGGCCTTTATATCAATAACGGGATTTGAACTCACAACCTTGTGAGTTATGAGACAATTTGTTACCAACTAGACCACAATTTTTCTTGGACAAACTAACGGAAGATAAAGTAATTCAAAAATATATCACCAAGGCTTCTTATTCTATAATTTAAATGGTACTGTAATTCGCACAATCATAGACAATAAATTAATGCCTTCAAGTGGCGTCTCTTGAAGAATACATTGTACCTTTTCAATTAGAAAGTCATAAATATATGTTAAATTCATGAGCCGGTACAAATCTCTTAATTTACAAAAACTTGACTTCTAAAAACACATCTCTCCATTTAAACATATTCCATAATATTGGAAAAACTCTTTCTTGGACATAATATTTACAATAGTCCATCCATCATAGCGCACAATTATGCTTGTAGTGTTGGATCACCCTTCCACACATCATCACAATTTAGGGTCAAAAAATGCTGAGATGGGAATTATGTGTAACTTGGGAATCACAAATAGTTTGTATGCTGAGATATGGGCTATTTTGTGGGGGTTAAAACATGCATGGGATGGGCATTGGAGAAAAGTGATTATTGAGATGGATTGCTGGGAGGCATTGAACTTATTATGGATAGGGTGGGTAGAGGATCATCTAGATAGGTCTTTACTTGAAGAAACGAAAAGCTGGGTGGAGAAGGAATGGGATGTCCAGATCGAATGGTGTAGTCGAGATATTAATGTTGTGGTAGACACTTTGGCTAAGGAAGCTATATCACATGCTATTGGAGTTTATTATTTCTCTTCAATTCTTGATTTTTTGCATTCAATTTTAAAGTTGGACTTGGCTAACGTGGGTTAGCTTGAGCTGTTTGTAATAAACAAAAATCATGAGTGCATTTCAGAACTCTCTCTCTCTCTCTCTCTCTCTTCTCCAATGTTGTTATGCTCCTTCTATCTCTCTCTTCTTTCCTTTTATTCTTCCATCACTACAATACACGTTCCATCGCCACAATACACATTATTTTGGTTATCTTTGATATTTTTCGTTTTAGTCCCTTAAGTTTTATTTCGTTTATAACATTGGGCCCTAAGATTTAGGGAAAATTAAATCATTTTGTAGACTAAAATTAAAATTAAAATAAATTTAAGAGATTAAAAATTGTTTATTTTTCTTTATGAATAATTTACATACATGAAAAAGATGAAAGTACAAACTAACAAAACAACTGGCAAAAATACTAACAAAATAGAGATTCTAAAACATACGAATAGAGGAAAATTGACTCCAACAAAACAAAACAGCCCTGAAGCACTTTTTGGAAAGAAGAGGAACTAATTATATTACTTAACTCAAATTACTTTTCCATAACATTTTGGGTGGCCGTGGGTCTTCCGTTTTAAGCCCAAAGTTATGGATCACTTTAAATTGAATAAAGGGTGGGGATGGATGAGGCCTAATATCAAAAAGTATACATATTTATACATGCCTCTAACAAAAGCAATATCAATATATCAATATCAATATATAATAAAATACTATTCCAGGTAGCACTATTCATAAGCTATAATTACTATTCACAAGCCATTTAAATTTGCTGGATAAAGATAAAAAATTTTAGGTTGCGTGCAAGCCAAAAGTGAGTGAACAATAATAGGGAATTCAAATTTTGAAATCTTCTTCTTATCAATCTAAATTACCTTCTTCTTTTTCAAGTACAAAAGGCAAGTCAAGCTTGTTCAGTAAACTGAAGCTAAATCAAAGCAATAAGTCTAATTTGCATACAGTACTGCAAATCTTCTAAGAAGAATCTTCTTCTTATCAATCTAAAATTACCTTCTTCTTTTTTAGTACAAAAGGCAAGCCAAAGCTTGTTCAGTAAACTGAAGCTAAATCAAAGCAATAGGTCTAATTTGCATACAATGCTGCAAATCTTCTAAGAAGAATCTCAAACAAGCCTGGGGTACTTCTGGTAGTAAAACCATCTCCCACATATCTGAATATCCTGTTCTTGCAAGTATATCAGCACATCAAATAATTTCTCTTCCTGTGTCTCTTAGTTCACAATGCTCACCTTGAATTAATAAGTCTTGAATATCTGCAATAAGATTTCTTAAGGGATGCTCCATTGTAGTCTCCCTCATAATCAAATTTATTGCTCCAAGAGAATCTGAGTACAAGACCACCTTTGTGAAGCTTGAATTCACAGCCAACTCTAAGCCTGCTTTCATGGCATGCAATTTTGCCTCCATAATCTAAGCATAGCCAAGTGACTTTTAAAAACCCATAATCCATTCCCCTCTCTAATTCCTGATCACCCCTCTACAAGCAGCTTCATGAGAGATCTGTACTGCTCCATCAATATCAATGCACAAAGTTCCTTGAGGTGGAGGAGACTAATGATCCTCAGTCTCTTTGGTTGTCTTGAAGAAAAGTTGGTGAAGTTCATTATTAACAACACTTTTTGTAATGTTGTAGGAATACTTGTGTATGAGTTCTTTATTCGTACTTAGCTACCATTCAAACACATAACGGCAACGGGATGTCCAAAGTATCTAACAAGCCATGATAAATACTCTATGCCATGCAGTATTTCTAAACAATTTCCTGCCTGGGTTTTGTTTTGTATTCCGACGTATCCATATCTATAAATTACGAGAAAAGAAACTAGAAAGATTGTTAGAGGATAAGATCAATTTCCATATTGTTTTTGCTTGCTCACAATCTCTCAATATGTGTATGATATGCTCCTCTTTCTGGCATTGGAAAGGACAATAACTGATAGAACTCGTACCACATTTGGCTCTCAATGAGTTAGTGACTAATCTCTCATGAGTGACTTGCCACATGAACATCTTGACTTTTTTAGGCACTTGCCACTTCCATAAGTGATCCTATAATTATGTTTCCCTTACCTCATTCGACCCCATTATAAAATCATAAGCCGATTTGAGTGAGAAATTTCCATCCTTTGCTGGTATCTAGGACAAACAATCTTTATTAACTTCATTGGGAGGTTTAATGCACTTCAATACATTATTAATTCTCTTTGATAGAATTCCCTCCCACTTAGAGACCATCCATCCCATGTACAAGAAACATGGTCACTGACTTTATCTCTTACGTTCAACTGGGGAGCTTGATGTACATATGATATTAAGGATCTTTTTAGAGGAGTCTACAAGTCCCACCAGAAACTAGTATTTTGGCCACTTATAACCTTTTCCCCCACTCCTTTCATAAAATCTTTCCACACCATGGTTATGGCTTGCCAAGTTCGAGATGCGGCATTTTTCCTTGTAAATGTTGGGATCTCATTCTCACCATAACTATATTTAGCCTTCAAACATTTAACCCATATAAAATCCTTCTTGGTCAAAAGTCCCAAGTAAAGTTTCATAATAAATGCCTTATTCTGAATATGGAGATTTTTGAAACCCAAGCCTCCCTCTTTTTTCTTCATAGTGATTTTTCCCATGCAATAAGATGCATTTTTTTTATGTTTGAATCCTGTGACCAAAGGAAGTTTCTACTAATTTTTTCTAGTTCATGAATAACTCCTTTGGGTAATAGAGTATATTGTATTTGATAACTAGGGAGAGTTGCCAAGACAGATTTGATTAGCACCACACAATCGGCCATGCTTAAGTACCTAGTTTTCCATGTTAAAAGGTGGTGTTTGGCTTTCTTTATGATATGAGTAAAAGTATCCCTAGAGACCCTTTTATGAAGTAGGGGTACACGCAAATATTTACCTAAAGCCGTTGTCAATCCCACATCAAGTTCTTGGCTTAACTCAACTGCCGTGTTGAAATGTATATTACTTGAAACAAACATATTTGATTTATCCAAATTAACTCTGTGACCTGAAACTTCACAAAATTGTTTCATTATTGTTCTAACTTTTTTCATTTGGGTCCTGGATGCTTC
The DNA here is from genome assembly GCA_037177275.1 of Acacia concinna. Lineage (NCBI taxonomy): Eukaryota > Viridiplantae > Streptophyta > Magnoliopsida > Fabales > Fabaceae > Acacia > Acacia concinna. The sequence goes on from JBAGKO010000010.1 coordinate 32,132,277, forward strand.
TGTAAATAGTATCAAGTCATCTGCAAAGAAGAGATATGAGATACTGGGACTTCTTCTTGTAAGTTTAACTGGCTTCCACCTTTTAGCTTCACATTCAACCTTTTTAGCATGATTAAGTCGCTCCATGCATAAGACGAAGAGGTAAGAACTCAATGGGTCTCCTTGACGTATGCCTCTGGTTGGCTTAAAATTAGGAGTCTCTTCCTCATTCCGTAAGATAGACATTGTTGTCAAACTAATGCACATCATTATCAGCTGGATTAAGTTCTCTTCCAAATTCAAACATCTTAGTGTATCTTGAATGAAGGCCTAGTCTAGTCGGTCATAAGCTTTTTCCATGTCCATTTTCATTGCCACATATCCTTTATGCCTCCCTTTTTTTCTTACGGAATGAATTGCCTCCTGTGTTATAATAATGTTATCACAACTAGTTCTATTTTCTATAAAGCTGCACTGCTCTTGTTCAATTAACTTTCCCATTACACTCCTCAATCTATTGCGAGACGTTTGGTGAGTATTTTAAAACTGACATTACATAATGCTATTGGCGTTAGCTCTTTTAGGTTTGTAGGAGATTCCACTTTTGTAATGAGCACTAAATTTGTTTGGTTTATCTCATCAACCCTATGTGGTTCTCTAAAAATATTTTCAACCAAATCAAATACCTTTTCACCAATGAGGTGCTAATGGGATTGAAAGAAGTGGGCCTGTAGGCCATATGGACCAGCTGCTTTATGTGATCCCATGTTCCACACTGCCTCTTTGATTTCATCTATATCAACCATCCTAGATATTCTTTGAATTTCCATAAGGCTTAAAGATGGGAAATTTGCAATCCATCCTGAAGGGTAAGCCACTACAGAATCCCGAGTATATAATTTTTTGAAAAAAAATCTCTTGCCATTTGCTTTAGTTCTTGAGTATCATCAATCCATGTTCCTATCTCATCTTTTAACGCCAATATTTTTTGCTTGCTCCTCCGAAAGATTGTGGATGCATGAAAAAAGCTTGTATTTTTATCCCCCATTAAAGCCATTTACACCTTGATTTCTAAAACCAATTTAACTCTTCTTGTGCCACCAATTTATGATACTCTCCCCATAATTTTTTCTCTAGCCTGTACAGCCTTGTTGATACATTCTACCTTCTCTTTCTTTCAATGCCTTTTAGACGTTGAACCATTTCCTTCTTCTTTTTTGTGATGTTTTCAACGTTCTTTTCATGTCAAGCCATCGCTATTTGTTGAAAGTGTTACAACCTAGCCTGCCAATTTCTTTCCTCCCAGGATTTCAAAATACAATTTTCAAATCCGTCTTCCAATTTCCATGTACCCTGATATGAAAACCTTTTAGGATTATGTTGATTGTTTGCCACTTGAGATTGAGTATCAACAACTGCTATCATGTGATTCGATTTAAATTCCAAGGCATTAGTAGCAATAGTATTTGGACATTTCACATCCCATCTTAGATTATGGAAAACCCAATCTAGATGCTCTTTTAAACCTATTCTCTCCCAAGTAAATCTATCTCCAATTATCTTAGTTTCCATAAGGCCTGAATCATCCACACATTCCTTGAAATGTTGCATAGAAATCTCATTTAGTCTAGAACCCCCTCTTCGTCATTATGAGAAAGGAATACATTAAAATCACCAAGAATTAGCATCGGTCCTTAAGTGGTACTGGCAATATTTTTTACAGTTTCCTAAAGAGCAATTATGCCCAAAACTTTTGTTTCTCCATACACCACAGAGATAAAAACATTATTATTTTCTTGGCAATTAGTAATGCAACAATGAAATAATTGGTCATTGGAAGTGACATATTCAACTTTAAAATTAGTCTCATTCCGTAGCATCCTTATGCCACTGACATACCCATTTACTTATACTCTAATCCAATGACTAAATCCCAGCTTACGAAATTTTTGTCTGCAGGATTCCCACTGATATGAGGTTCTAACAAGCATAATATTTCTATTTTATATTTCCTAAATATATCATGAATAATTAAAGGGAAAGCTCGACTACCTGCTCCCTGACAATTCCATGTTGCAATAATCATACAACAATAAAGATAAAATCAAACAAAGATAGTTAAAAGCACTCACCAACATTGATCTTGAACATCTTCCCCAAGAAAGTATGCTTGTTGTGTTTTTGGAACAAACGTTCCATTCTCCTCCCCTCCCATGTTAGCTTCCTCCTATGTAGGTGGTATGGGGTCTGGTGGCTTTGAATTTGTGGAGCTAGAATTTCCATCTTCACTGAATAATCACCCACACCTTTCCTTTGGTTATTGTCTTCTATGGGAGGATCTGATGTGTGTTTGGACTCTTGGATATTTGATTTATAATGGGCTTTGGCTTCTACTTGGCCCACTTTACCAATATTTCCTTGTACCACCACATTTACTCTTTTGTCTAGCTTTTTACTTGACTCAATCATATTTGTTTCTTTTCCTATCAAATGACTATTACTTTGCTCATCTTTTGTTGTATTTAATACCTTCAACCCATTTTCTTCTTCAGGCCCATTCTTTGGTTTTTCATTTTCTTTTCCCATAGGTTTATATGTTACCTTAGGTTTCCTATTTCTACTTGTCCCCATCTTCTTTTTAGAGTAGCTGAACTTGTTAGGAATTCTAGATGAATTTTTTGTTTTTTCCACAACTATCAAATCTTTTTCAAACTGATAAGCTTTCATAGGAACTTCAATCTTTGCCACCTTGGAAATCTCATCCTCTTCTTTTTCTCTCTCCATCTCTTCAAACACAGTAAATTTTGACTTCTGACCAATAGTTTGAATTTTTCTTGTATGGCTATCTCTTCTTTCTACTATCACCTATGACTCCTTTTGCATAGACTTCCTTAGGATTCGTGATTTGTTCATACGGGAGACAATAATCCAATTCCCAAAATTTTTCCTCATCTACCAGGTTTTGCTTTTTCAGTGTTCTTTCTATTTTATCACCCTTCAACTGGGCATGGTTTTGTGTTTGACAATGAAGATTTATATCCTTCATCCTTGTGTTACTTTTTGGTTGTTGAGAATTACCATCATCAAAAGATGAATTGTAGCTTACCTTATACTGGCAACTCTTACTTCTGTGCCCAAAACGCCTACAGGAAAAGCATATTTGCCCCAAACCCTTGTACTCAACATTAAACACTACACCAAAGAAAGCAACTTTTGGTACTAGTGGTTTCTGGAGATCTAGTTCATCATATAATTTTGAGTATTTCCCTCTCTCCACTCTTGAATATTTTGCTGAAAAATCTCCCAAAGTATTAAGATCCACTTTCAACGTTCGTCCTATCCTATCACCCAATCTTGACATGAAATGATTGTTATAACATTGTATTGGTATATTAGGCACTTGCACCTAGGTGGCAACACGACTTAGAGGATTCTGGTATGGGTTAAAATATGGAGTCCAGCGTTGAACTAGCATACAATGTTGACTCACAACCTAAGGACCTTTCCATAAAATCTTCTGATAATGGCTTCTCCAGAGCTGCAAATATGTGAGTCTCACCAGAAAATAATTATTTGGATTAAATATATGGCCTAGGATGGTTAATACAAGATAATCATTCCATTGTTCACACCATTCGTTGTACTCCTCCTATGTGGCCTAAATCACTAGATACATCTCTATTACCTTCTTTACCTCTTCAAAAGGCTCTGGCATCTTCCAGAAGAACTCTTCACCATCTTTTAAAAAGTCATCTTCTTCCATCACCATACCTCCATTAGCCATTCAATTAAAGCCCATTAATGAAGCACTATACAATGGAAACTTCGATGGTCATTTCTGCATCATTTCATTTTCCACAGGTTGGATAGCCTTTGCCGACTTCTCCTTCCCCTCTTCCCTAGATTCACACTCCATATTATGTTCTTCCATCCAATCATCCACTATGGATGGATTGGCCTCTTCTATTTTTTTCTTCTTTTTCCATTCATTACTTTGGCTGTCGACAGGTGGTTAATCCGGTGGGACCTTTCGATGGCTTGAATCGGTCATTTTGAAATTCCTTTATGACACAGTTCCCGAGTGAGAGAAAAGTTTGAGAGCCAAAACTCGTCCTTTTTCTTTTACGTATTGTCTAAAATTACCTCTGGCTCTGTGCTCTTCCTTTTACATCCTAGAGTCTGGTTAAAAAAATTAAAGCAAAAAAACTTTCATATCTATCTTTGCTTCTTTAAACTTTTTGATGCCCTTCCTTAGATTAAAGGTTGGTTAAAAAAATAAAAACAAAAATACTATCATATCTCACTCTTCTTCTTTACCTTCTCCCAAGGCCCTTTTCTTTTCTCTTCTTCCTTGGTTCTTCTTGACTCTCATGGCATCTCATCGTTGTAGTGGAGGTTCAAAATTTGAATGCCCTCTTCCACCCACATCAAATTTCTTTCGCACCCTCTCTCAAACATCTACACTCCTTCTACCTTTATCTTCACCGATATGCTCTCTAATATGCTCCACCATTACTTTCCTTTCCCCAAAGCCCTTTACTCTTCACTTTCTTATCTTTTGTCCCCTCCTTCTCTCAATCATATAAAGTGTCTTCTCACAATGACCTTCATCTTTACTATGGTGGAGTTAAGGATTCTGGTCAGAATTTTTTTTAAATGGTTTGAACTCTTATCTTATTTATTTCTTTATCAATACCCATTATTCCTCTCCTCTTCTTTCTTTGAAGAAGCTAATTTCAAACATCTTGGAGAGACGCCGACGACAAAAGAAGCAAAATTGAGGAAGCTGGGGAAAATTTATTGATGGTGCCTACAAAAAGGAGAAGAGGTGTTCAACACAGAGAGTTTTGTAGGGATTTCTATAATGCGTAGATGGTTAGTTTATTTATACGTGTTGGAGAACTTTCTATGAGAAGAGGTATCCAACATAGAGTAAACATTCTATGTTTATTAATATGAGCCAATCTCTTCCTGCTATTCTTTTCTAATGTGATGTGCAAGATTGGTCATATACTACAAATTATACATGACCATTCAATCTCATTTAGGATTAAACATTTTAAGATTACATATCTTTACTAATTTTACTCTTCCTTATCAATTTTTCAATAGTAACACAGCTTCAATTTGCTTTTGCCATTGGAGAAAATCTTCTAGATTGGTGCTGGTGTTCATTGATCAATGGTACGTGTTAGCCAATGGCATTGAATATCTATGGCTTGCAAACCAGAAGCTAACGTAAAAAAGAGATGGCAAGTTAATCTCCATTGTTTAAGACACAAAGCATTAGTCAATAACTTGATCCTCCATGGATATTCCATTAGAGAATACAAATAAAATTATATTGCAAATTCAAGGATGTTATTTACATTTAGGATTTCTTTGGGGGCTAACTTTTTTTCCTGTGGTGTTCACAAGGCTGATTTATTTTCACTCAAGCCTCTTAATTAAAGCTTTACAAAATAAAAAATAAAAATTCATGACACAAGCAAGTGTAAGCCTAAATTCCATGTCTAAATGTGATAAAGCACATCTCAACCTTAAATAAACTCAAAAGGCATGAATTTTGAGCTTGCAACTTGGAAAAAATATCTCAATCTTAAACAGAGATAAAAAAAAGAACATGGTGCAATCAATGTTGCTGGATGTTGTATCATTTACACATACATTACTGCAATGGAAAGGGGAATAATAAAGTTTGAAAAACAATATTTCTCTTAATATCAATAGGTTTCAAAAACTGTTATCATGTTCACATCCATGCCTTTAAGGGAAATTTATAATACCAATGAGTAACCAACTTTCCCTTTGCTTATCCATGATACCCTATTAATATTTTCCTTCAGAAATAGTTAACAAGCAAGTCTAAAAATGAACAAAACTTGATAAGTATGTTTTTGAGTTTAAAATGCAAAGAGAAACAAATTAAGTCAGAATGAGGCAAAAAGTAAATGACATGTGAAGGATCTATGGATGATGGATGGTGAGAATATAAACACTAATTCAACGTTTTGATTTACCAATGATACTATATAGATAACTAGGCTAATCTTCATTAGTCTTATCTCATTACGTCATTAGTCATCATACTGTTCAGCAATTTGTCCTTTGATTTTATTCTAGCAGTTTCTATGATTAAAACATATCTTCAATATGAAGTCTTGCATTTTATAATTTTCGGTTGCTATCCATCTTATGAAAAGTAATGATGGCATGTTAAAAGAATTTCTTCTTCCATTTGCCTTTCTATTTGACAAAAAACCCCATGTACTACAACTCATCTTTAAACATTTTGTTTCTCTTTTATGCTAGACAGTTGCTATCTATTTTATGAATTTTGCACACCATAAACCAATCTACGTTGTCACTTGAAAGGTGGGACATGGTGATCTCTTTCACTTATGTTTGTTAAAATCGAACTACCAACGGTCTAATTTTTTTGCTGATAACTATTCTAAATTTTGTTACGTTGAGGGGAAAACGCTTCGATAATTTACAAGACCACAATGTAAAATGTGCTGGAAATGTATTCTCATGTTCTTTATCATTGAACTTTGAAATGCTCCCTATACAACTTTTATTAATATCTTGTGTTTTGCTAAACTAAGAAAAAGAGTCACAATATTATTTGTGTCCATTTGAACTTTGAAATTGTGTTTTCCTGTGTTTTCTCAATAATGATATGAACATTATATTGATTTCTATGTCCATTTGAACTTTGAAATGGTGTTTTTTTTGTTGCTTCAAAACTAATATGGACATTATATAGGTGAGTGGCTACGGTTATTTGTTTTTCAACTAAAAGTGGAAACTCCTTTGTGGATCGTATGTCAAAGCACAAGAGTTTATTTGATTGATCAGGTTTAACTTTTGGCAGTAGGTTGTTATCACTGCTACAAAATACCTTTTTAACCTATATTTTTAGGGCTTTTTAATGTCTCTTTTTAGGGAGATGTATATGTGGGGATGTAGAAAACAGAGAAACTACGTCCAGATAAAAAGGGGCACGGAAAAGACATATACAACGTCCCTAATTGTAAATTAGGGATGTTTAGGGACGTCGTAAGGGGGACATACGACGTCCCAAAATATGTGCTCTTATTAATTAGTGGTTCTGTATAAGGCTATCATTGACTATATATGACCTGACACATGCACTGCTCAACAAACATGTTTGGACATGAGAATGTTTACTGCAAATCTCAAATTATAAGAGACAATTGCCACCCTTCCTTTGTGCCAAAATATAAGAAATATTCGACGAATGTCTTATGTTTTGATTCTTTTTTTTTTTTAGTTTTGCCTTTATTTAATACCAATATATTAATACTTTTATTGACCATAAAATTATTATTCCCTATGAGAGAAGAGAGAGGTAGGGGGAGAGAATGATGGACTTTAATAAGGGTATTCTCTCTTATTTTATATCTTCTCATTAATAAGGGTATTTTAGTAAAAATAAGAAAAAATACTGTCATGCTTATTGTACTTAACCGGTACTTCAAACCAAGAAATTCAGTTAAATGTCTCTTATAATTTGGAACAGAGAGAGTAGCTTTCAAGTAAATTGCTTGGCTTTCATGCAGATGTATCCATTAAACATTTATAGCTATTAGGTATATTGCTATGCAATAGAGGCCGTTTCTGTTGCCTGATTCGGTTTGTCAGATGATTGCACCAATATTGTGGTATAGGGCAACCAATTGTTCTTCTCGAGGAGCACTACTTGGAATTCCTAAGTACCTAATTCTAAACTAAACTAATTAGTTGATTAATTAGGGAATTTTCATGGTGCAAGTAACTAAATTAACCTAAATCTAAATTAAACTAATTTTTTTTGGATTTTTAGGGTTTAGAAAATATTTTGGTAATTAAGTTCTTATGTTGGACTAGTCTCTCAACGGTGGTCACTCGGTTATCCTCGCTCTCTCAAAGGATTTTGGGAGTTTTTATGTTCTCTAAGTTTAATTTTAAAACCCTAAGTGATCACTTAGGTCCAATGATTTAATTAATCACAAACCTTCCTAGGATCCTAGGTTGATTAATTCTTAATTAAAACGTTGTTAGGTTCTCTTAGAGTGCTCTTAAGATGAATGAATGAATTAATCCTTGAATTGTCAATCAACAATCCAAGAATTTTGCACGAGAGGAAAAATTGATACAATAGTGCCAAATAACCAATCACACATAAAATAGTCTTTAAACTGAATA
>JBAGKO010000010.1:32141417-32166216 GCA_037177275.1 Acacia concinna
TTATAATTAATTAAAGGATGGAAATAATATATAAAAGATAATTAGATAGGTATAATATCAATAAATCTAACCAAATATATCTCAAAATCCATACATATTTAATTATAAAATATAAGTTTATCAACCGTTGGCAGTCTAATGTATACAATGTTGTGTACAAGACCAGATATTTGTTATGCAGTAGGATTGGCTAGTATATTCCAGTCGAATCCTGGTGAGCAACATTAGAAAGCAGTGAAAAGGATCTTGAGATATTTGAAGAGAACATCAGATTATGCGATGTGCTATCATAGAACCGATTTACGCCTGGTTGGATACTCCGACGCTGATTTGGGTGGACATATGGCTATATGGCTCAAAAGATTTATAGAACACCTTGGATTTGGAAATGAAAGTACCAATCCTGGGTTACTCTATTGTGACAATACTGCAACCATAGCCTACATGAAAGACCCCAAATATCACAGTAAAACCAACCACATAGATATAAAGTATAATTTTGTGAGAGATTATGTAACATAGAAAATTGTTGTTGTACAGCATATTTTGACTAAGAATATGATTGCAGATCCCCTGACCAAGCCAATAGTAAAAAATACATATGAGAAGCATGTAAAAGCTATTGGCATGCGCAAAATGTAAATTATAGACATTGTGTAATATGTTTATGATTAATGACAATATTAATTATTTATCTATACAAATTATGTGTCTGTATAAAAGCATACAATGTCTAGTATGTCGTACAAGCAAGGGTTGACTCCCTCACACGAGTGACCACCTTTGATACTCAGGAAGAGTACGTAAAGATGAGATATTTGTGTTCACTAGTAAAGAGGCAGGAATACTAATATGGTAGAGAAATTCTTCCAAATATATATATAAATATGGATTGAAACATGGATACCTACTTCCGTTATGCATGTTGCTAGACAAGAAATTCTTCTTCGTTGATGTCATGAAAGATGAATATAGTAGAAGAATTGAGACTAGATTATGGAAATATCTAAACTGATGTCTGTACGGTGTAAGTAACAATGAAAATGATGTACGCTCTTATATGATGAGAATTACACCGTAATATGTGATTCAGACCACATGTGCATAGGAACTGCAAATGGGAAGCAAGTGAATAGATTCCTACTTCATTGATGTGTGAGTCCCAAAGAAGATTAAATACTTCTATATTGTCTTTCGAATTTGACATTATCATGGAAGTATGCTTCCAACGATTGCTACCTTAACATATGTTTAATGACCATGATGAATGTCGTCAAAGGTAATGTGTTAGGAAAGCAGTTGATACATATCAAAATGATAAATAGGCGAAAAAAAGAGCTTGAATATACATATATGTGTTGGTGTCTGAGACACATTCCTTATGATTTTGAAATTTTCATAAGGGCGAACACTAAACATAAAAGTAGGCTATATAAGTTTTATCTGAACTTGAAAGGGATTAGATTTGCCATATGAAAATGTATATTGGAAAATCAAGGACATATGAGGCATAAAATTTAAAATTCAAGCTACACAAATAGAGGTTGTCATGCACCGGTCCTACAAAAAGGATTTCTAGTACATACACCTAAAATGACGTAATGCCTATGTGGTCACGGCAAAGCACTAAGTATAAAAGAAGGAAGAGAAAATTTTGAGACGAGCAAATTCAAATCCACCAAGTGTGAGTAGGAGATGTTGGAATATATGAATATCCATCCTTGGAGGATTAAGGAAAAATAAGTGGCTTTTGAGGCCAAAATGATAATATATAAAAATAATGGGATAAATAAGTGATTTTCCCATTTATTTTATATATTAAATTATTTTTGCTATAGTTTACATAAGCACACTGGAGGGAACAGTTTCCGCTGATTATAACCCAGTTTGATTTGAAGCGGTGGTTTTGCAACCTACCTTCTATGATATTCATTCCCTAAGGAGGTTATTGGTTCAAGTTGAAGGAGGACTTGGTGTTAATTTTATTGATGTTTTATTTACAATTCTATGGTTCTATAATTAATTATTAATATTTTTAAATTTTTTGTAGGATGACTCTCCCCAATTTTGTGGTCCAAAAATGTAGGCAAGTTATAAAAGGCAATATTTAAGTTTGGTGTAGTCCATGTTGCTCAAACCTCTCAATCATGCGCACAACTTTAAAAAAAATACGAAGAAGAAATATTTACAACACAAGCAAGTGTAAAATTAAGACTATATCCATGTCTTGCTTATTTTTAGAAATTTTAGAAGATGTGAATCGTTGTTTCTTGATTATTTTTAGAAAGCTTTGATTCTTCATTAACTATAAAAGAGTTTAAAGTCTGTTGGCAAAAAAATTAAAAAAAGAGTTTCAAAGTCTTTTTCTAATGCGGAACCAATGAATAGCATTCCGTATCCATTCCAACGAATATTAATCATGCCAAACTGTTCCTTGTGCTTGGATTGATAAAAAAATCAAGGAGGAAAGAAATAAAGAAAGATAAGGTGGAAAAACAAGTGTTTTCCTTTTTTAAGACATGAGATAATATAAATTGCAAATCTCTTGTCTGATATGTGAGAAAGAAGAGTAAAATGATAGCTTTTTTCTAATAATTTTATTGATTTGTTGATATATAATATGTCAATTTTGTAGAATGTAGTTTCTGCTGTAATAATGGTAAACATAATTGAAGATTATACGTTTCTATTTATAAGATCTCATTGACTTTTTTAGAAAATCCTAAAAAAAATCTAATTACATTCTTTTGAGACATTAAATTTTATCGTTTTTCTTTAAATTATGTTGTTTGATTTATGAACTATTATATAATGTAATAAAACACAACATACGATATTATTAAACAATGTAATTAGCTTTCTTAATATTTTCATATTATTTTTTAAAAAAGTCAATGAGGGCTTAGAAATATGAACGGAGGAAGTATATCATGTGAAATAAGGATGAATGTGATACCATTGTTCATAGAACAAGGAGATATTTAGGAATTGTGATGCATCATTCTATTAAATTATACTAATTTAAAAATTTTGTAAAGAATGATACTTATCATTATTGATTATGGTATAACTGTAAATTTTAAAATTTAAATAATATTATATTATTTCAAATTTATTGCATATAAAAATAATATGAGCTTCAAAGTAGAAAGAAAAATAATGTCAAAATGAACAAGCTCCCCCTACAATACAAGGGGAAGCACATTCTCGTTACCTCTAATAAAATGATACTTGTATTTCAAACTAATCATGCAAAATTGAGAGAAGAATGTGTACTAAATTAATTTTAAAATGTTTAAAAAAATTACAACATAAATTAATTTTTATTTTTTTACCCTTTCAAATATATAGATAAATAATTTCAATAGTCAAACAACAAAGCCTCAACATATTATAATATATATCTGTAAAAAAAACCTGCTTATAAATATAAGAAACAACCCTCACACATGTTTTGTTTCATATTATAAGAATCATTCAAAGAATATTTTATTTTTTATTTCTTACTTAGTCCTTTGCTCTTATTTAATCATATTATTTAATTTCAATATATTAACACCACACATTCTCTCTTACACAACTCTATTTATTATGTTTAATTCTATTATATTTATTATTCTCTCTATTCAACAATATTTTTTTATAACAATAATTTCCTTACTCTCTCTCATATTCTCCATCTTCTCATAAATAAAGGTATTTTAATTAAAATAAGTTACAGTTTTAAACATTTATTATTTTTAACCACCATTTTAAACTCCAAGATTGAGTTATAATATGAAAGGGAAAATTAATCTTTTGGTCCTTATAGTTCTAACTAAATTATAACTCAGTCTCTATATTTTGACTCGTTACAACTCAGTCCCTAGAGTTTTGACTCGGTTGTGACTCAGTCCCTAAACTTTGACTCGCTGCAAATCAGTCCCTGTAGTTTTGAGCACTTTATAATTTAGTTCCTGACCTTTATTTTAAAATATAAGGACTAAATTATAAAGTGTCAAACCTACATGGATTGAGTTGCAGTGAGTCAAAATTCAAAAACTGAGTCACAACCAAGGCAAAACTTTAAGAACTGAGTTGCATTGAGTCAAAGTATAGGGACTATGTTACAATTTGATAAAAAGTATGAGGAGGAAAAGATTAATTTTCCCAATATGAAATATAGTAAACACATGATGATGATGATGATGATGATGAAAGAAGAAGAAGAAGAAGAAGAAGAAGAAGAAGAAGACCAACAACAGCCATAATTTCGGATCTATCCGCCACGCCCTATTCCTCACACAAATGCTTTGTCTTCTCATAGACTCAGTCAGTCTATCATTTCCTCCTCTTCATTTCAAGACTCTCATCCATCAATTCATCTCCTCAGACCTTAATCAATGATCCTTCCCCATAATCTCTCCTCTTTACTCTAATGCTCTGGGAACATTCTCTGCGGTTTCAACACATTATCTCCATACATACAGACTCATCAACTCATATTCACTCAATATTTCTTAACCCTCGTAACTACCAGGTAAGATCATATTCCAGTATTGTAGGTTTCCCCCTTCCAAAAAGACAGTCTTGTGTACAGCCATTCAACATTCTTATACTCTGTGACTCTTCAATCTTCGTTCTTTGAAGAATATTCCTCTCAGTACTATCTCTTTCCCGTTCATCATTCCAAAATCAGAACACCACACCTTTCATATAATATATGTGCGGATTTTTAAGAAAGGGAATCTTATGATATATTAGGAATCTCTTATGACATCCACGACTGCAATGTATCTTAATGCCGGGAAGTTGGATAGGACGGCCCTTGCGTGAGCCGCAGAAATACGCGTCATATACCATTCCAAAAATTTCTGCATGCTTCGAGTCAATACGTACTGACAGTGCACAACTCTGGACCACATTTTCTTTTGTATCTATAATATCTCCGTTATTGAGGCTCTTGCCACTTGACCTTTCGTTTCAACAATCCTTAATTCACTTCTCTCCCTCCCTCCCTCCCTCTCTCTCTCTCTCTCTATATATATATATATATATGTATGCGCGCTTCTTCTTGGTGTTCCCGTGATTTTAAATTCCTCTCTGGGAATTAATGGTTAAAGTGGCAGACAGAAATAGGGAGATTACACGCAGTTGCCCTAGTTATAATAAACTCATAAGCATAGTCACTGTGGTGTGTTTGGCTGTGCTGATTCTGATGATCTCTGGGACTATTGATCTTCCCTTCTCGTCCACATATTTCTATTCATTGCCTTCATTTACCATCTTCAACGGCAACGATACCTTTAGGTGGTCGGAAATTCATCATCACGAGGGTCTTGGCTTCAGCGATATGCTCAGTGCCTTTAAGGAGTGGGATTCTAAGGTGGGTTGTGAGGGGTTTAAGAAGAAACTGAAGATGCAGAATTATACAGGAGCTTCTTCTTCTTCGTCTTTGTCTTCTTCTTTGAAACGAGAGGTTCATAATGGTGGTGATGATGAAGTGTGTGAGGGTTTAAAGATGAAGCATGTCGGTGTTTTGGTGAAAGGGCCCACGTGGGTTCCTGATAATTTGGATAACTTGTACTCTTGTCGTTGTGGTTTGAGCTGTTTGTGGACTAAGTCTCCTGTTCTTGCTGATAAACCTGATGCTCTCTTGTTCGAAAAATCTAAGCCTCCACTTAAGGTATATATGTCTGTATGTAATTATGTGTACATATATATTATACTCCAAAATCGCTTCTTTAATTTGTTATCAAGATGTGTTTGCTTAGCAACTAACAAGTTATTGATTGAGATGAATTTCACCCTGTAAAGAGGAGAACGCAAATTTAAATCTGGGAAAGTGCAATTGTCAAATTAAGAAAATAGCATGATTGATTAGTATGCAAAATACTTGTTTTTTAATAGCTTCTTGTGCTCTTTATATATATATATATATATATTTTGAATGAAAGAAGCAGTAAGATAGATATGCTGATTCTATATCCTGTTAGTGACAGTACCAACGAATTGAAAATGATCAGAACTGAGTGTCTTCTGGAAGAAACTAAGATATTGAGTGTCTTTTGAAAAAGCTGATGAAACAAAATCTTATTCATATACATATATCAGATTTTTTATTTTCTTTTTTGGCTTTTGGGATTATACCAAGTGAAAGTCAACAATGGCCTTATGAGCAGGAAATTAAAGAGTTTTAGACTTGGGTTGTATATCTACTCTTGACTGATCTTTGAGTGACCCAAAATGGGGAATATTCCACCATTCCAGCTAGATAGATGCCTTTGTTGTGCAATAAGATAAGATGGTACCCATAGTCGTGGCCTGAGGGGGGAAAAATATTAAACGAGCTGAATTATCTATTTATGAATGAGATCTAAGTAGTTTATGAATGGGGTATAACTATTATACTTCTCTGGTCCATCGTTTACTTATAAGGCAGAGAGTACAATTCTACCCTCCATTAAAACATGGTTCTCAACTCATAGGGGATGAGTCATACTAAATAGGGATAAAGTAAAAAAGTAGTTAAATTTTAAGTCGATGTCAAGGTTTAAGGTTTTTCTCTTGATTCTGGTGAAAATATGTTGGAGTTTACTTATAAATGGGATGACAGGGAGTATAAGAATAGATGATGAGGAGGAGGAGATTATGAGTAAGTGAAATAATAATAATTTAATTTGATGAAATGAACAGAGCAAGGTGGGAGAAGCAGTGAGGGTGTATATGGATCTGGAACCAAAGAGAGAAAGGACAGGTCGTGAGGACATATTCATCAGTTATCATGCTGATGATGATATTCAGGCAACCTATGCTGGTGCCTCCTTCCACAACAACCGAAACTACCATGTTTCCTCTCACAAGAACAATGTAAGTCTTCTTTCTTTTATATATACATACATTCTTCATCCTAAACTAATCCGTTTTGCAACCTTCAAAACCTAGGTTTGAAAAGCTATTTCCGTAAATTGAGACAAAACTCATCTCACATACTTACTTCGGAATCAATTAATATGCACTCCTCCCTTTACATAATCCATAAATAATATGTACTCCTCCCTTTGATCCTTAATGTAAGATATATTTCAGAGGTTGATCTTTACCCTAAATATAAAATTGATGAAGTTTTCATATTTTTCAGTCATTTTCTAATTTGTCTCTATTGATTTTCCTTCAATAATAATCAAGGAGGGGAGGGAACGAGGAGATTAAAAAAGATTACTTGGGTGTTTTAGAAAATACATGCTATATTAACTAATTTAACTAGTTGTTTTAATATAATCAAATTAAATAAATATGTCTTATACAAAAAAATATATAACTTCCACGTATGTTCACTTCAAGTTTTAGTTTATCACACGACTTATATCTTTGATGGGTATTTTGTTGTTGGGGGCACCTTTCTACTGTGGCAATAGCCCTCTATGCATGTAGTAATCTTGTCCACTTTGTTTGTGTTTGTGTGTGTATTTGCTTGTTTTGGACTTCATATATCTTTTGTTTTTAATGTATATAATACTATAATTGATTCATTTTTTAAAAAATAAAAAATATAACTTGCAATAAATAGTCCAGAGTAAATACTATTATTATAACAGTTTTATTGAATTTTGGTTTTGATCCATGTGGTTTTAAATAGTTGGTTTTTATCCTTATAGTTTCATAAGAGCTTAGTCTCAGTTTAACAAGTAAATTAGTATAGGGACCAAAACAAAAATGTCAGAAGTATATGGACCAATTATTAAACAAAGAATAACTTGTTATGAAATTATATGATCAAAACCAACTATTGTGTATAAGAGCCCCTTTCTAATCACACGCATTCCCCTTAACATATACAATGAGTAGTATACTTTGAACAAAACTTATAAACTGGAGAGGAAACAAATTGATTAAGGTGTTATATTTAAAATAGAAACAAACCAAATGCAGCTGTTGTATTTAGAACCAAGCTATTGTTTATATATTGACTTGGTGAAAGTGTCTTCTACATTTGGGGGGTTCTCATTGTTCAGGGCCCACTTGTGTACTGGTCATCATCCCACTGTGTATCCAAAAGAAACAAGATAGCTCAAAAGCTTCTCTCCATGTTACCTCACCATTCCTTCGGAAAGTGTCTCAACAACGTTAATGGCAGAAACAAAGCTCTCTCCTTCTACCCTCACTGGCTCAATCTTCTTCTCCAGAATGGTGGGACCACATTCACTGTGCCATTTCACACTACAAGTTCGTCCTCGCTATAGAAAACACATGGACCCACAGCTACGTCACCGAGAAGCTCTTCTACGCCTTGGACTCCGCCGCAGTCCCCATCTACTTCGGAGCTCCCAACGTCGGCGACTTTGTGCCACCTCATTCCATCATCAACGGCTCCAAGTTTAGCAGCCTCCAGGATTTGGCTTTGTACGTTAAGGCTTTGGCTAATGACCCTGTGGCTTATGCTGAGTATCATGCTTGGAGAAGATGTGGTGTGTTGGGGAATTATGGAAGAACTAGAGGGCTTAGTCTTGACTCTTTGCCTTGTAGGCTCTGTGAACTTGTTAGCAGAAAAAGAGGAAGAAATGCACAGTTCAATTGAGATTTCGTTTTTTCAGTTTGAGGGCAAATACTAATGATATGATATTACAAATGAGACCAAACTTACGAGCTTCCATGTCACTAGGTTATAAGATCGTTGGCAATTGAAATTGCTTGGCTTCTATGTTTCTTTGTAAAGTAATTTCATTACTTAATTGTATGCATAAGGGTAAGTGAATATTTCACACCTAGATTTGTGATAGGAACTCATGTCCCCTCTTAACATATTCTAGAAAGATGAGGCACGTGCAATAAGGGTAGTACACTTAGGATGAGTCAGTCATTAATCAGTTATTGTATTTTATCCTTTTGGCAGTTATGTTTTATCCTTGTTAGTTATTACTTTCTGATTCTATAAATATGTGTAATGGATGTTATTCAAATTATGAATGAATTATGTATTAAAAGAATTGTGTACATTAGAGTTTCAGATCCTGGCTCTATTGTTTATGGCCTCTATATAGTTTATTCCTTGTGCCTACAATCCAGAACCCATCAATTTGTTTCTTATGTTTTTTTTTTTTTTTGTGATTGAATTAGATATTGTCTGTATCTAAAATAACTGGACATTGTATTTATGTGTAGGATGCAATTATTTATGGATTGTTACTTATCACATATGGGTAACAAGTATTGGACCTCAATAGTTGTTTCTTCTTATGATTGTTATAATTTAAAAACACGATCGTATCAAAAGAAAACTATTGGTGTCCGCTATTGGAAAACAAAAAAGGTTTGAATTCATGTATAATATGTTTGGATAGGAAGAAAGGAGGGTAAAACGACTACTCATTTGAAAACTTCAATAATCAATAAAGAAATTTACTATTTTTAAAAGTTTTTTTCTTTAATTTTCTTTCTTTCCTCATTTTCTCTCTGTCTAAATATAGGGATAAGGTAGTTTGAATATGTACATAAAATATTGTTAGAAGTGCTGAGTATATATATGATGGTATGAGGTCTTCTGAAAAATGACAGATGAAGGCCATAGAGAATGCTCAACAATCTTATTGAGCAGGTTCCTTCAGTAACACTCTATATAAAGATTTAATCATTGATAGAACATAATGACGCAGTACGATCCATGCAGCAAACTTCTTCAAG
Organism: Acacia concinna; assembly: GCA_037177275.1. Taxonomy (NCBI): domain Eukaryota; kingdom Viridiplantae; phylum Streptophyta; class Magnoliopsida; order Fabales; family Fabaceae; genus Acacia; species Acacia concinna. The sequence goes on from JBAGKO010000010.1 coordinate 32,151,078, forward strand.
TAGTGAAATAAGGCTTATTGCTGCTATTGTTGTTATTATTTTAAAAAAGATCCGATGATAATGCTTTGGATTCATCTGAGTGTAGTGTGTAGAACTGTAGATATTAAGTTCAGTTTTGTCAAAGAAAACGAGTCCTAATACATTCACTTGTGTCGTTTTGCTATTTAACGTATCTATTGGAACCTGCGAGTATTTCAGCCCCTTGCTGTTTCAGTTACCATTTGACCAAGCAATCAAATTCATTGGCTAAGGCTTCTATTTATTCTCTTTTAACTAATAATTTAATGTCCAATTTACTTTAACAAACATTGAATATCCTTATAGTCAATAAGTCTTGTGTAACCTATATATGAAAAAATGACTGACTTCAGTTCAGTTTGTTACTATTTCCAACGACTACATTCATTAATCTTCCACACACAAAAATATATATTAGTAAAAGTTTTTTATTCTATTTAACAGCATAGAATTGTCTTCTGGTCATTATTCTGAAACAATGAATACTGGGGGCGGAGGAAAGAACAAGAAAAAAGAAGTAAAAGAGGCTAAGGTACAGTCATGGAAGGACAAGAAGGAAGTTGCTGATGATGAAGAAAAGAACCTGAGAAAGGACATTGAAAACCTCAAAACATGGGTACTTCATTTCCCTTTTTTGCTTTCTTCTAACTACCAAGTTTCCTTCAATAATCTACAGGGTTTTTGAGCAAACCCATGCTTTTTAAGAACTCAAGAAAGGTTTTCTGATTCTGTATTATTTCACAGGTTGATATGATGCAATCCATGAACAATCAGCAGAGGAAGGAATATCTCAAGAACAGACCTGATGAATTAAAGAAGATCAAAACATGCCAAAAGAACAAGACAAAGGTATGAGAAAGGATTACAAATTTGCAGGGTATGATTTTTTCTTTTTCTTTTTTTTTTTTTTTTTTTTGCCCTTTTGATGCACTAGAAGAGGGTGAGCCTTGGTTAGCAATAAGGTTGCCATCATGTGAATTGGAGGTCTTACAAGTTTAAATCTGAAACGTTTGTGGGGGTGAGGCTGCGTGTACCTATGTCTCCCCAACCCCATTTGGTGGAAGCCTTGTGCCCCCCTGGCCGCCCTTTTTTATTTGCAGTGGATGTTCAATCAAATGTTTTATACTGCAGATTCAGTGTACAAGGAAGTCCAGATCTTCAGCTTATAGTGGGATAATGGCTTCAGTTTGGAAGTTCCACAAGGACTAGGATCCAGAAGGCAATCAATCGCCCCCTATAACTTCATTATCTTCATTAGATCCAATACATTCAAGATTATTGATCAACCAATAATCTTTTTTAGATTGAATCTATCTCAAAATGTCTTTCTTTACATACAAAAAATCTCTTTTTCATGACTGTAGAAATAGCTAGGATATCTGTCAAAGTTTTCTGCACTTGGCCACTTTCACCCAAGAATTATAAAGGGGGGAAAGTTTCAGAAAAGAAAATTACTTAATAAATAAATGATAGAAGAACTACTCTGCTGGTGCGGGCCCACCATTCTCATACCACTTGTTCCGGAGACAAACTATCGGTGGCTACATAGCCTAAGCCCTAAGGTTTAAACAGAACTGGGGTGAATAAAAGGGAAAGTTACTTTTCACTTTTCAGGACTCAAATTCATAAAAAAATTTACATCAAAAGATCTTAAAAATTATAACTACATCACGAATCAAATTTTGTTATCAGGTTTTACTGTTTTACAGAGTCACTGTCAAATTTTAGACATGAACATTAGAAAAAACTTGATAGCAACATTCTTAAAACCTTGTGAGCCTGTGAAACCTGACAGTAATTTTTCGTCCTTGGAAGTAATTACAGTTCTTAAGATCTTTTAACTTATTTTTTTATTTTTGGGTCCTCCGATGTAACTTTCTCTAAATTCAAAGTATGAAGATCTAAAGCCTTGACAATTTCATCTTCCACTTTATTACTTTCATCTGTGAGCTGAAAAAAGTTCTCACATTCCCCATTGTGCACATTTACACTTTGAAAACGATACATCGTCAACATCAATAAATTTATAGTGTGGAGCTGGATTCACCAGGAGGTATTAAATGTAAAACAAGGAACAGAAATAAATACCTTAAGATTTTGTACCATGTAAGTTGAGCCTGCTATGTGATCTAATTCTATAACTTTCCTCTGTAAAACAAATAATTAGGCTCTATACAGCCTGTCCGAACCAGAATTCAAGGCATCACTTGACACTAACATAAATTCCTACAATTTCTGCTGGAAAAAACTCAACCTAGCCTTCCTCCTCTCCTGCTAACAGCTTCACATAACCGACATGGTAGTGTGTCAAGGCTCAGTGCTCGAGTTTTTCCATAGTTACCCAACACGCCACACCTTCTCCATGCATGATATTCTGCATATGCCACTGGGTCATTAGCCAGGGCCTTCACATAAGAAGCCAGTTCTTCCAATGACTTGAATTTTGTACCGTCTATTATTGAATGTGGAGGGATGAAATCCATAACATTTGGTGCACCAAAATAAATAGGAACTGCACCAGAGTCTAAGGCATAAAATAGCTTCTCTGTCACATAACTATCTGTCCAAGTGTTCTCAATTGCAAGAACAAATTTGTAGTGAGACATGGCACAGTGTAAGTGATCCCACCACTTTGGGGTAACATTGCCATCATTTGCACACTCAGGGTAAAGGGAAAGAGCCATGTCCAGACCACCAACATTATTTAGGCACTTCCCAAATGAATGGTGAGGTAACAAACTGAGGAGTTTTTTGGCAAGATGGTTCCTTTTAGAAAGGCATCGTGATGAAGACCAATAGACAAGTACATCCTAGAAATGAAAAATTAGGCCGAGTTACTACAACATCCTATTCTTGACATTCTGATTCAATCTCATATGGCGTATTACTTACATCATTTTTATGAGGTGAGACGTGGTAGTTTCGACCATTGTGAAACAGCGTGCCGGCATAGGTTGATTGGACATCATCTCCAGCATGATAACTGATAAACAGATCTTCTCGACCTGATCGCTTCCTCCCAGCTTCAAGATCCATGTACACACGAAGTGGTTCTCCCATGTGTCTCTGAAATAAAAAGTAGGCATGAAAAAGTGAACCAAGTGGAATCCCATATAGTGCATTATTATCAACAAAATAATAAAGCCCTGAAAGCCAACCATGGAATGAGGAGAAGCATTTGTGAAGGTAAGTGATTATGTTAAACATCTCTAATTGGTAAAAATGGGAGAATTACTCTACCAAGAGGCAATCAATCCATAGATAAAGGCAAAACTAAGACCTTAAATGCATAAAGGCTCAACCTCTAGGATATTCTCAACCTTAGATTGCACGTATCATGTGACAGACAACAGAAAGGAATTTCTACTATTGTGACTTCTACAGCGAGCACTTTAAAGAAGCCAATAACTACAAAAGCGCTTCTAAACATCAGTTGATAATCTCTGGTCAACTCAAGAAGATGATCAATGCAGGCAACTAAAGCTTAACACTTTTTGCCAAAGGGAATATGTGTTCAAACAATTTCAATCTCAGGTTTCCTATATTGAAAAGCCTGTATCAGAAGTAAAACAACACAATCCATAGTTACATCCTATGGCAATTGGAATGATAGAGAGCTGCTATGGAACAACAACTGTGCCTGCAAGTCTTTAGAACTCCATTTCTCATGAGTGTTACTAAAGCTTCAACATCTTTGCAAAAGAATTCTCTTTTATTTGATTTCTCTATGTAAATAAAATTGCAAGTAACCCCTATATCAAAAAAAAAAAAAAAAATTGCAAGTAACCCCCACTTTCAATAAATTTTTACCTTCACTTTTCTATTATAGCGCTTAATTCCAAGCTAACTTAAAAATCAAAGTCACTAATACTTATGCCCTGAATTCCTATAAGGTTCAAGTCATGAATCATCAACGTCAAAATTTCCCGCATCTTTACATACATGCAATACACATAGAAATTAAGGGTTGATGACAGAAGCATCTACTGAGTGATTATGCTAGGATAATTTTGTGCAATGTAATTCCAGTAAGTAGGGGAGGGGTTGAAGAAAAAGAGTTCTTAATTGTTGACACAGACTTAAACTTCATCTCTAAGATTATAAACATTAGAATCACAACCGCACGTGTTATTCAGCTCAAAATTAAAAACTCATCCCACCCAGAATGAGAGTCCAGCAGAGCTAGGAACTAAGAAGCACCCATATATGTTACTGTCATTGGGAAACTACACGAATATACGATATGGACAACTCATTTAAATATGAACACTGAAAATAAAATCATTAGACAAACAACTGAATGTCTAAAATTTAAAAAAATCTGAGAATTAGCAAGAACTGGTTTGAATAGACCTTAGAAGCGCCACCGATCCCACTCTGACCCGGGAAGCACACAACAAGTTGCACATAATTCATGAATACAATTTGAAGTATCGTGTATTTGACACGTGTTGAACATGCACACGGATAACAATCACAAGATTTTTAACTGGGGTGATCACTCCGTCCATTGCAGAATCACAAAGTCATGAGTATTGCTCTGGTTAGACATTCTACTCTCTTGCTCCACATCAAAATATTTTGATTGCAAAGAAACCAAACATATCCACCTTCAGCTAATCTGATAAAGCAAAAACAAACAAAAAAATCCGTTTTCAATCAGAGACCTACCAGAAACGGAGGCGAAGTAGTTTCAAACAATAACGCGTCAGGCTTGTCCGCAAGAACCGGCGATTTAGTCCATAAGCAGCTCAACCCACATTGGCAAGAGTACAAATTATCCAAATTATCAGGAATCCAAGTCCACCCTTTCACCAAAACGCTGGCATGGTTCAATTTCAAGCCCTCACATTTCGAATCACCTCCAATCTCTTGCAAAGGAGAAAGACCCATCGACTTATTCGGCCTCACCCCATCATACTTCTCCTTGAACCTGGAACAACCCACTTGAGAATCCCATTTTCTGAAGGCACCCACCAGATCGGAAAAGTCTACCGGTGAGGCTTTGATCTCTGAGGTGGTGGGATCGTTGAGAGATTGGCGTGAAAGTGATAGAGAGGGAGATTGGAGGAAACCGAAGAAGATTACGAAGAAGCTGAAGCCAAGTATTAATGCAACGGTGATGGTGTTAATGGGTTTCTGCGACATGGTGGCGAGGGCAAGATCGAGCATGGAATATGTTATGCCTTCCCTCTGCTTTGGAAAGCAGAAAATGAGAGAGAAAGGACCAGAAGATGTGCATGAGAACGAGTCCAAGGAGTCGGGTCCAAGCTGCCTCGTCCCTATTATAGTCAGTTTGGGGAATAGTCGTCTCGCACAACAGGTCAGAAAGACTGACACTGAAGGAACCTATTTTTATTGATTATTAACCAATAAAAAAATCTTCTAGCCAATTAAAAAGGCTAAGTTTGAGAACCTCAGTGTCTGTTTGGCACTATGTTTTGAAAATAGCTTTTACGGATTTTAAAATAAGTATGTGAGAGGAGTTTTGTCTCGACTTGCGCAAACTGTGGTTTGAAACCGCGGTTTGGGGTTGCCCTCCATTAAAAAGCTGTTTAGGCTGGGGAAGAAGTTAATGAACTTTTATTAAATAAGTTGTTTTCTTTTAAAAGTGGTTGAACCCACCATCTCTCCCCATTTCATTTTTCTCTCTCCAAAACACACGCACTCACTAGCAACTCCAACCCCATTTCATTTTTCACTCTAGTCCACTCTCTTCCCTACCTCGCCACACCGACTCTGCTCTTCCTCCCTTTGGACAAGAGCTCATGGCCGTGGAGATGTTCGTTCCTGGTGGAAGAATCGTGTGATGCTTGTGCACGTTTTGCTTCCATCTCTCTCTCTCATGGTCATCGATCTCACCGTCAATTTCGTCGTCGCTGGTTGTAGTTCGAAAGGGAAATATTGTATGAACATGCTGACGATGAAGGGTCCTCCAAGCTTGCTAAGAAGCATCTCTTTCTCACTCTCACTTTCAATCCATCTATCTGCCCTTAAAACCTGCTTGTTGTCGCTGGTGCTTGCTAAGTGGCTTGATGAAGGTTGTGGGTGGTTAGATCCATGGTTAGATACCCTAATTTGTGGTGTAGGTTTGCTCACCGGAATAGTAGGATGCCATCGCCGGAAAAAGGAAGGTAAACTTGTCCCTTTTCTATGAAAATATGGTTAATGTAAAGATGAATGTTTCAACTTTTAGATATGCACATATAATGATTTTGCCCATAATTTTTTGTCATATCTCACTCTTGTACAGTCTTGAAAAGTAAATTTGTGATTATAAGAACAGTTTTCCTGATTATTAAGGCAATCTAAAAATTTGTTATGAAGTCATTTGTTCATTCTCTTTTTCTTTTTCAGTACAGCAAGGAAGTTACATATGTATACATATTGAAGTTGGGATTTTTTTGGCGACCATGGTTTTGTTCTGAAGTTGAGAAATTTTTTTTGGATCTTCATGGATGCTAATGTCAATATGTATGTATACATATTGAAGATGGAAACATTGGTTTTGTGGTTTTATTCTAAACTTGAGAAATTATTTTTCTGGGTCTTTATGATGCTGATTAGTTTATATACATGTATGCATATTGAATATGCAAATAGTGGTTTTGTAGTTTTGTTTTGAACTTGAGAAATTATTTTTTTGGGTCTTTATGGATGTTGATTAGTTTATATATATGCATACATATTGAAAATGCAAACGATGGTTTTGTTCTGAATGTGGGGAAATTTTTTTGGGTCTTTATGGATGCTGATTAGTTATATATATGTATACATATTGAAAATGCAAACGGTGGTTTTGTTCTAAACATGGGAATTTTATATGAAAGATAACGTTAAATGCAAATCATTATTGATGGTCATTAATTAGTTTACTTGACAATTGTTGTCATAATAAGATAGGAAAAGACACAGATGCTGCATGTTGGGATTATAAATCAACTAATGTTTTTATAATAGAATTGATTGAGCAAATCTATCAACAAGAGCATATTGGAAATGCTTTTTCAAATAAAGCATGGGAGCACATAAGCACATCCTTTACGGAGCGGACAGGTAAACAATATACAAAAAAACAATTTAAAAACAAGTTAGACAATATGAAGAAAGATTGGAAAGCGTGGGACGATTTGTTCTCTAAAGAGATTGGCATATCTTTGATTGGACAAGGAACATGGTTCTCACTACTCATGAGTGGTGGGATAAGAAAATAAGGATAAGCAATTTTTTATGTTTACATAACCTAGTAGGATTACATTTCTTGTATATTAGCAGTGTTTGATTGGACATACTTCTATGGATGTAGAAGAATCACACATATGAGAGGTATAGGCACAACGGCCTGAGGTTCGATAAAGAGCTCAATATAATATTCAAAGATGTTTTGGCGTCTGGTCAGAGTATGTTAGCACCTTCTGCTTCATAGCCACCGCCAACGCCAAGTCCAATGCCAAGGCCAAGGCCAATAGATATGAACCAAGACTATACGTAGCGACCAACCTATTATGAACCTACAGGAGGGTCAGGTGATAGTGAGGAAGACCGTGTTGGTTCTAACCCTAGAGGTAGCTTGAGAGTAAGTGCGGATTTTCAAGTGTTCAACTTAGGCACACTCAATCCTCCGAATGTACCGAGTGGTTTTGGAAGCATTGGGAAGAGAAAAAGAGACGAGGGGTCCTATAAGTCTAAAAAGAAGAAAGACCCACTAAGTCAGCAACTTGCAGATGCTATTAGTTACATAGTGTCTAAGTCTATGGAAAAGGTGGATGCAATTAAAAGCATATACACTAACTCTGCAGATATTCAAGAGGTTGTCCGTGAGATGATGTCAATTCTGAAAGTTGAGCAACACCCTTATTTTAGCCTCTACTATTGTAATATGATGATGATGCACGCAGTGCCTCGGGCGATGTATTTAGCATTAAGGGATAATTGACATGCCTTGTTATAGCGGTTGTGGAGCAATGTTTAAAAAGATAAATATTATGACTAGCCTGATGATTGAACAATCTATACTTGATATGTTTCTTAATGCATTTACAATTTGTGTTTTGTTCCTGAACTTTGTTATGTTTTATTGTCAAACAATTTATGTTTAATTTCCCAACTATGTTGTGTATGAATTTTATGTGATATGTGATGATGTTATTCTTTACATACAATTTTCAAAGTTTAATAAAATTTAATATGATCTTATACAACACAGAGATGGCTGAGCCCATGCCAATGTCAAGAAAATAACGAAGGGCTACAGCCCTTGCCCTTTTACATGAAGAGTTGGAACATGATGAACAAATTGCTCTAGCGGTGGCTACATATGCCTAGCTTTATATAAACAGACGACCACGTAGGACTAGTAAGATGACAGACGCACAATGGGTATCAAAGGTTTTGCAAGGACATGATATAGTATGTCATAGAAAAATTTTAATGGAAAAACATGTCTTCCACCACTTATGAGCTCAATTGGTTGAACGTGGGTTGTAAGGCACACAAGAGATTGTTGTCGACCAAATGGTTGCCATGTTCCTATATACAGTTTGCCATACATAAGGAAACAAGATACTACAAGAAAAGTTTCAACATTCATGAGAAACTATCAGTAGGCATTTCCATTGCGTGTTAGAGGCTTGTTTCAATCTAGCCAAGGATAATATCAAACCACTTGGTCCAAAGTTTCGTCATTGTCACACAAAAATAGAACGTCACAAGCGATATTAGCCTTATTTTAAGGATACAATAGGGACAATTGATCGAATGCATATTCGAGCTGTGGTTAGTGCTAGTGATCAACCTAGATTTATTAGACGCAAAGGATATCCCATATAGAATATCATGGTTGTATGTGATTGGGATATATGCTTTACTGTTGTGTTGGTGAGATGGGAAGGCATTGCACATAATGCACGTGTATTCAACACTACTTTGACAACTCCATATTTGAATTTCCCTCATCCACCTTCAGGTATGACTTAAAAAACTTCAATTTAATTACTATTATTTTCATGTCACAAAAGCTATTAAATTCGTAGTATCTAAAAAAATTTGTTTACTTTTGTAGGAAGTATTATTTGGTTGATTCGGGCTACTCAACTCCAGTTGGATATCTTGGTCTGTATAGATGTGAGTGTTATCACCTACTAGAAATTTAGACGACAACAAGGATTTGCAAATCATAACCAGATTTTCAATTATTATCATTCAAGTTTGAGGTGTACTACAGAACAGACATTTGGAGTCTGGAAAAATAGTTTTCATATATTGGATCGTATGCGCTCATACAACTTTCAAGCACAAGTCAAAATAGTTTGTGCAACGATGGCTATACATAATCTTATACGGCGAACTTCTCAGATTGATGTGGAATTCAGATATGGATAAGTAGCAAATGTTACTCCTGAAGACAATGGTCATCAATTTCAAGGAGCATCCTTATCAACTAAAAGGTCAACACAAATGAATTGTATTCATGACACAATCAGAGAGCAACTTATTAAAAGCTTGTCATCCAATTAAAAATAAACAATTAATTGTCTATTTTACTATTTTTAGATTTTTAAAAAATTTATTGTGACTATGTGAAAAGAATAATCTTACTCTAAATATTACATAACTATTAAATTTAAAATATATGACAAAGTTTTTTTAAAAAAACAAAAAAACTCTATAAAACAACATAATCAGTTACTTTTCATCTTACTATCTAAACATACTTCCATTAGGGGAAAAAAAGTCACTTTTGTTACTTTCTATCCAAACACAAATCAACTTTTGAAAAGTAACTTTTTTCTTGAAATCACTTTTCATAAGTTACTTATCATCAAAAGTCATCTCTACCCAAATGGGCTCTAAGACTTAAGAATTAAGATGTGAATTTGTCCCAAAATTGGGCTCACAAAAATATGTTACAGTAAGCTTTAAAACATAGATCTCGTCTGTTACTTTAATTGCTAACATTCATTTTTTGGGCAAAATGGCATATGTGTTCTGAAAGTATGTCCATTGGGGCTACTTTGTCCTTAACGTTTTATAAGGCAATTTTGCTCCAAAAAATTCACGAGTTGGGGCAAGTTTACCCTTGCCATTAGTTGACTAAATATATTGAGCTGACAATCTATAGGCCATCCAATTTATTTTTGTTAAGGTGAAAATGTGTCCTGCAAGTTTTAAATGCATTAATTTTAAATGTTAGTTGATCAAATATATTGAACTGGCAATCCACATGGCATCTATTTTATTTTTGTTAAGGTGAAAATTTATTTCAGAAGTCCATCTATCATATAATTCATCTTTTTTAAAAGTTAGATTTAATAATTTCCAGAAAAAAATTTCACTATAGCAAAAATAGAGTGAATAACCTGTGGAATGACAACTTAACAAATTGATCAACTAATGGTCAATTAACGGCAAGGGAAAAATTGCTCCTAGGACAAAACTTCCATGGCAATTTTACCCCTTAACCCTAATTTTTTTAACTACTAATGTTAGTTTTTTAATAAGATAACATTACTATGTTTTAAAACTGACAAAGAACGTTTAGTCGGAAAAAAAATTTCTAAGAAAATTTTTATTTCTTATTGTCTTTAAAAAAATACTAATATTTTTTTTAGAGAAAAAGACAAATAAATACCCTCTTAACTTTAAAAACTTTGAAAGATAACTCAAATTTGGTAAATGACAAATGAGAGGTTCTGACTAAAACTCAATAGAGAATGATTAAAACTGAACAAATAATTACTAAAACTCGATAGAGATTGACTAAAACTCAATAGAGAATGACTAAAACTGACCGATTTTCTGCCTCTCATTTGTCATTTATCAAATTTGAGTCATCTTTCAAAGTTTTTAATATTTATAGGGTATTTATTTGTCTTTTTCCCTTTTTTTAACACTTTAATTGTTACTTTATGTTGAAAATTTAATTTTTTTTACTTGAATGAAAAATTTGTTTTAATCCCTCTAACTTCATTTTATTTGTTTTTTCATAACATGAAATTATTGCTTTTAGCTTATATAGTTTATAAAGAATTAGTTAAGTATGGAAAAATAAAGAACTAAGTTAAGTTAGCCTTATTAAGTATAAGGACATAAAATTAAGTTGGCACGATACCTAAACAAGCATAGGCCGTTGGTAATTTTGAGTTAAGATAAATCCAGACTAAGCTAAAGATTTTAATCATAGCATACATTTTGTTTTTTAAGGTTGTGTTTGGTTGGAGGTTTTTCTAAGGTAAGTGAACATTTAATATAATAAAACCTTATTTAGTTGAAAGGGAAGAGACAAAGGGTGGGAAAAAATTTTGTCCTATGGTGCTCCCCTTCCCCAATATCTCAAACTTTTAAATTTAAGAGTTTTTTTTAAGTGAGAGAAAACCTATATCTCAATTTAATTAAATTGTCCATGACTATTTTTTGATATTCCATTACTAGTCTCCTATTCTAACCTAATTTCCCTTTCTTGAACCAAACAAGCTCTAAGTTAATTTTTTCTTTAAAATAATTTTTTTTATGTTGCAATTTAAATTTTCAAAAATTAAATTAAGCTAATATTATTATTATTATTAATTTTATTGTCCCACTCTTAACCCCATTGAAGAAATCCTTCTTTAAAACATAACTGGGGACAGAGAAAATTAGGGGGGAAATTAAGAGGGAAAACTTCCTAAAAAATAAATTTGTTTTACTATTTTAAAAATTTTTCCTTCATAGTATAGTAAAATGACTAGTATCTCATCTCCCATATTGTTTTCTCAATTTACTCTCAATCCAGACATTGGTATAAAATAATAAATGTAATAGCAAATATGTTTTGGTCATAAATATGCTTACAAAGCTTTATGCCTTTATCATCTAGATTTTTAATTTATTTTTAAATTATTTTTATTAATTGTGATTATTATATGCTCAAAAACAGAAATGGGCAGAGTAGTGGTGAGGCCCAAAAACACAGTAAACATCTTCAAGGCTTAGTAGAAGGTGTCTCTTCAGAGACCTAGTTAAGATAGCCATGAGGACACATGGAAACTCTTAAACTAGTCTAACCTCACAAGCCTGAAATCTCGAGAAAGACTGGTCAGATCCACAGACTAGCACCTAACTCATATATTTTAGGGATGGGGGATAGACACATTACAGGGTTATACCAGCTATATAAAAGGATAGACTTAGACGTAAAACAGACACACTAAATCACTCACAATCACTCTTATACTCCAAATTTCCAAAAACCATCGTGTACACACTCACACGCTCAATAAAATCTTACCGATCTCTCATGCTCAATCTATCTCTTTTCTTTTTAGAATTATTTTGTTGTTGGTGACCCAATACCTTTTAATTAATTACAGAATAACGAAATTCTGCACAAACATTTTGGTGCCGACCGTGGGGACACAACAACGCATTGAAATTTTTACAACATCTAGTATGAGAATCTAACCCCAGAGGATTTTGGTATATCTTTCAATCTTCTTCTATTTTCAACCATGACAGGAAAGAGCAGGAGCCCTATCAATCAGTGATCCACAGCTCTTAAAGTGAATGTGACTAACTAGCCGATCTGGTTAAAAAGCAAACAGCTTAACTCGTGGAACAAGCTAAAAAGGTGTCACACCAAGAAAAATGCCATGCATAGCAACAAGAACGGTTACAATGGCTGGAAACTAAAAACTTAGCTTTGAAGGTGAAAATCGCTAATTCACAACCAGGAACACATCAGATTTATGGCAAACGATGCTGTTAACATCTGTGCCTCGCATCAATGACTAACCCTGTGGGATGCATGTAGACTTTATCCCACTGACAACTCAGCCATCAGGTATTAATCCACACTCCCATATTTTAACTAACCCTAACCCTATATCAAGAATGAACACAAATAGCATGGCGCCTGAAGAAAATATAGGGGAACAAAACACCAGGAAGCAACGTGATGAACCTAACTCAACCATCCGTCTAGCGGAGATCACCCAAGATGTCCACCAAATCGTGATGGAAAGGATCCTCCCCCATCTACCCGAGGAATGGCAAAGAAAGATACAAGAACTGGAGGCTATTGTCAACAAGATTCTTAGGATGCCTACCCCTATGAAGAAGAGTCATCCGAGTAGCTTTACGAACTCTCCTTTTGCCGATGAGGTTGCTTTGGTAGATATGCCGAAGAAATTCACTCTCCCTTACATTAAACTATATGATAGTACGACCAATCTCGAGGAGCACACGCTACAACCAATCTCAGTGGCTATCCCTAGAGGAGTCCGCGAAGCGTGCATGTGTAAGGGGTTCGGGTCTAGCTTGATAGGCCCAACAATAGAATGATTGGCGTCCCTACCATCCCAATCCATAACTTTCTTTGTAGACTTGAACGGTGTATTTGTTCAATAGTTTTCTAGTATCAGAAAACTCTCGAAATAGCTTAATGATCTGTATAAAGTGATGCAAAGGAGGGGAGAGCCCTTGTGTGACTTACTGGGATGTTTCAATTGAGAAAAAGTCAACATACCTAATTGTGATGTGGACATGACTATGTTAGTCTTCCAAAAAGGTTTGTTGCCTGAATTTAACCTTCATAAGGAACTAACAAAGTATACATACAATACAATGGAAGATGTGTTGGCTCCAACTTAGGCTCAAATCAAATGGGAGGAGGATGAAGTAAACGAGAGGCAGTACCAAATGCAAAGCGAGGGGCCCGACAGGAGCGCTAGGAATCCTCGACGCCCTAGCAAAGGATGGAGGGCCGAACCATATCTGACTACTAGCTCAAAACAAAGACAAACGCTAGCTGTGTCCCCAGCGACTGACCAGTCGCTTCCTCTCAGGTTAGAGGAATACAACTTTTCTGTAAGCGCAGGAGAGATTGTCGCCGCTTTAGCTGATAAAGGAGATGGAGTAAGATGGCCCATAAAGATTAAAAAAACATGTAGATCAAAGAGACAAAACCAAATGGTGCGATTTCTACAATGACCACTGCCGTTGCACTATGTACTATATTGCCTTGCGACTAGAATTAGCAAAATAACTGAAAAAGGGACGCTTGGGGTGTTCAATAAATCCATGTCCTGATATTTTAATCCAACCGAGACCAGGACCGATATCACTTTTGTTAATCCCAGCCATGACTGGGACCGGGATCACCCTTAGGGATCCCGAGATTATCTCAATCCCGGTTTATATTTTTTAAAATTGTTTTATCTTATAAATTAAAATTATCCTTTTATTTGTGTATTTTTATCCTTATTAATTAAGTTATCTTTTTAAAATATGTGTATAACATCTTTAGCTGGAATTAAACATCATATATTGCGATACTAAGCTTAACTATATAATGTATAAAGATAATAATGAAGATGAAAGTAATAATAATAAACATAATTTCTAAACTTTAGATCAATGTATGTAATTATTATAGTCTTGTTAGTTGTTAAATGATTATTTTTAATAATAAAATATGAAAAAAAATTAAAAATTAAAAAAAACATGGGATCGGGATTGATTTCCCAATCCCGATGCAAATCCCGGTACTGGGTTTGCACACCCCTAACGCTTGACTCACCTATTGAGCAAAGGGCGGGCGGGCGGACAGAAGGGAGGAAAGGGCCAAAATTGTTGTCCCTACACCTGAGAATCCTCCCTGAAATCCAAGGATCGTTCACTGCATCATAGAAGGATATGAGATTAGTGGCTATACTTACTCAGCGGCCAAACACCACTCTTGCACATTGCCAAAAGATCCAACCCCAAAGACTGCATCCAAGTCACATCTAGACTGCAAACAAATCATCTTTACTGAAGAAGAGATATCCCGCTTAGATCACCTCCACGATGATGCTCTGGTGATTTCTATCTTTCTAGGAAATTTTAATATTAAGCGGGTGTTAATCGATCTAGGAAGTTTAGTGAGTATGATGTATATGGGAGTGATTCAGGAGATGAGGGTAGAGTCACATATAGTTTGAGGGCCTTCTGTAAAATTCTCTTTCCATAAAACCATAATTAACAAATATTTTACACTATAATAAATCCTTTAGATGAGTTAACCATGGTAGAAAAGTTTAAATCTAAATCTTTAAAGGAACTATCATGGTTAAAAGAATAAAACTAATATCATAATTAAAAGCAT
>JBAGKO010000010.1:32166316-32180335 GCA_037177275.1 Acacia concinna
GCACTCGATTGATGTTAAGAGTGATCAGTACAAATCACTTCCAGTGCTACTCGAGTGATCCAAAATATTTTCATCATTTTCAAAGCACTCGAGTAATGTTAAGAGTGATCAGTACATATCACTTCCAGTGCCACTCAAGTGATGTGAGAATTGTTCATCACTTCCAAATCACTCCAGTGATGTTGAGAGTGATCAGAACACATCACTTCAAGTGTCACTCAAGTGATGTATCATTCTTGCACTGTCACTTCAACTTTATTTCTAATGAAAATTATTCTTAGTATTGATATTTCAGTTAAATCTCATCTCTGAATTACATAAGTATCTTATTGATTATATTATATCATTTAAGCCTCATTACATCATCTACAATGTTATTAAATATTGTGTGATAATGATGCATGGCTATAATTTATTGAATATAAAGATCACTCGAGTGCCACTCGAGTGATCATCATAATCACTCGAGTGATATGGTATGAAAAAACAGAGCATAATATCCTTTATTCAAAATCAAATTATTGCAGTTGATTCAACTCTGAGAAACTCAGTTTTTCTACTAACATATCTTTGTATAAGTGTTTGTTTATCACAGCATTGTCATCTGGGATCAAAAGACCATCGGATCAAAAACTCGATGCTAACGTCATCTGCATTTAATGCACCAAAGGCTATTTTTCAAATCCTTCTCTCTCCATCTCAGCGGCTATAATCTTGGGAATGGGAGAGACTCTGCCATCAACGATGATGAAGTATGGACTGACATCTTCAACCGAAGCTTCAACGGTCATTAAATTCACCCTCGATATAAATACCAGTAGCATTGAAAGCAAAATCAACGAACATATTTATTGCAAATTCTACTATTCCATTAATCTGTGAAAGCAAACACACTCTGAAAAATACGAGCTTCAGTGTTTAGTTATCCACTTTTTTAAGGAGAGCATTTATTACTTCATCTTTATTCTCTATGAGATCTCAAGGTAGTGGGACCTTGAGATTGGCGTAATATTACAAAGTGTAAGGGGGAGAGAGCATCCCTACTTGTATATGATTGTATAGTGGCACCAAGGGTCGGTTAATCTTGGAAGATAGTGAAAATCTTGGAAGTGATTCCAAGGATTGGACATAGGTCAAGGTTTAGACCGAACCAGTATAAATCCTGAGTGTCTTCATCTGGTGACTCATTTCCATTATCTCTTGTGAAGTTTTAAATTTGTCAATTTTTATAACATCACCCAATTCACTCCCCTCTTAGGTGATAGGCTTGCACTAAAATTTTGATAATTGAAATCAAAATAAATTTAGTCATATTTGAATTTGATTGGTTGAGGTTATTTTTATAATGTACAGTTATATTTTAACACATGAGATTGTACTGTCGCGTTATATTTATTTTTTTATTTTAAAAATTAAAGAACTAACAAAATGTTTGGGAGTTCAAGTTTTAGAATAATGTTTTGCAAAATACGTGTCTAGCCGAATCAACCCAAAAATTTATTATTTTGGTTTATCATCTAATCATTTAACATTACAAATTTTATCCTAACCAGAATATATATATATATATATATAAATATATCTTTCTATTTTAAGAAATCAATATTCATTTCTTACCAATAACTAATTTAACGCTTTTCTTAATATCTTTATTATTTAAGAGTCCTATATTTCTTTTTTTTTTTTATGAAAATTACTTCAACTTTTGATCATTGAAATCAAAATAAGTTTAATCATATTTAAATTTGATTGGTTGAAGTTGATGTACAATTATATTTTAACACGTGTTATGTTATATTTATTTATTTATTTTATAAATTAAAGAACTAACAAAATGTTTAGGAGGTCAGGTTTTAGAATATTGTTTTGCGAAATAAGTGTCTAACCCAATCAACCCAAAAATTGATTATTTTGGTTTATCATCTAATCATTTAACATTATAAATTTTATCCTAACCAGAAAAAGATGTGTATTTGTATATGTTTTTTTAAAAAAACAAAAGAAAAAGTTTTATCTAAATGGGCCTTATCAACCCAAAAATTTATTATTTTGATTTATCATGTAATCATTTAACATTATAAATTTTATCCTAATCAGAAAAAGACACGTGTGTAGATATATATGTTTTTTTAAAAAAGAAAAAGTTCCTATCTAAACGGGCCTTATGGTTTATTATTGGCCCTTAATTAGACTATAAATAGAACTTTAAACAGGAGGTCAGAAGTTAGATGAAATCGTGCGTGATCACTGATCAGGAACTAATCGTCGTCTGTTGAGTATAGCGAACGATCTCTCGTCGTCGGAATCTTGTCGCGGTTCAACTCCTCGGGTAAGTCCTGCTTAGGGACTTTCTAATTTTTTGTTTTCTCCCCTAGTCTCTCTCAAACCCTAGACACTTTGTATTTGTCATCCATTTTCCCCCAATTCTGGACGCATGTTGCCCTTCGATTTTGTTGCGGATCACATTTTGATTATGCAACTCTCTAGCAATAAAGATTAGGTCTTTGATTCCTTAGGAACTGTCTTCTGATTCGTTTTATCTGGCCAAAACCCTAGTCCCCAATTCTTTCAATACAACAAGCAACTTTACTTTTCCTTATTAGAAATATTTTGGTCCTACGGTTTAGAGTATCTCATTAGTATGAGATTTTAGATTCATATTAGGCACAATTAGGGGGAAGGATCAAGGAAGAAAAATATTTATTAATAACTTAGTACGGAGTAATTATTTTGAAATACCAAAAACTTGTAAACACATCTATACATTGAAACTTTAGCAATAACGTTGTGAATTGCAATTTTATCAATTGACGATGATTAATTTCGTAATTGAAAATTTATATTTCAATTTTTTTGGTCTAATTCTCCCTTCATATTATGAGAAATTAAGATTAATATAATTAGATATTGTGAATTTATTTGGATGAGATACTGATTCCATGCTAATTTCTCGGGCGGAAAGCGATCTTTATAAGGATAAGAAAGATATCTACTACGGTTTGAGTTGTGAAATTTGGATTCTATACTTTTTTTTCCAATACAACTTCAATTGTTGCAACATGAAAAACCATAGGCTAGTTTTTACATTATAAATAAGTCTTACTTTCTCAGTAATTTTTTTCTTATATTACTTCCTATCCTTCCCTCTTTCTCCTTTCTTCCTACAATCTACCCATCATCTACCCTGTTGTAATTAATTTTCTTGCTCTATCAGGCTCCCTGGTGGTACAGCTCGTTTTTTCACTTTTCACAGCATATTCAGATACAGCCATGTCTGGAAACACAAGTTGCAGTATTTACATAGGTGGGGCCTCTATTTCTTTTCTTCTTGTCCATTTTTTTATAATTATGTTTTAATTCATGGATGAAAAATAGAATGTAATCTGAGAGATATTATATTATAGTGTATCTAAAGCATGGTATTCAAAGAAGCTTTTGAGAATTTATTATTTTTCCTATGAAAGTGTCAAGATCTTTCAGATTATCTGAAAGTATAGCCAACTTATACATGTGCAGAGCTGATTTAGTTCTTTTTATTCAATTCAGGCAATCTAGATGAGAGGGTTACAGAGAGGATCTTGTATGATATATTAATTCAAGCCGGACGAGTGGTGGACCTGTATATTCCTAGAGACAAGGAAACTGAGAAACCTAAAGGATTTGCCTTCGCAGAATATGAAAGTGAAGAGATTGTAGATTATGCTGTCAAGCTTTTCTCGGGCCTTGTGACCCTCTACAAGAGAACACTGAAGTTTGGGGTCCGTTCTTTTAACTCAATTGTTAAATTATTATTTGCATATTTTCATCTTGTCTTAGTTGATGGGAACCTCAGAAAAGCCTTATTGTCATGTGAAATTATATATATAATTGGTTTTTCGTATTTATGAATGAAATGTTTTGTCTAATGATTTACAGAAATCTGGCCAAGACAAAGCTACTCCAAATGGCTCTGCAGCTGCTACACCATCGTCAAATTCTTCAAACCGATCAAGGCCCCACCCTGTGCCAATAAATAATACAGAAATTTCTCCGCACTCTGCTAGATTACCAACACCTAGCCGAATGTCAGATTACCCTGTAAATTACTCCCAAGGTAAATATTTGCTTTACTTTGCCATCTTATGTTCTTTCTTGGTAGACTGTATTTTTAAGAAGTTTTATTACCATAACATAATCCAAGATTGCTAAACTACTGTTCTCCCGCTCAAATTCCTTCAACTTTTATTTCCAGTTAACCGCCGGGTAGTTGACCAATCTAGTGGGTATGGATCACTCTACAATAGCAACAATTATGAATACAGCCGGAGAGTCCTTGAGCCAACATTGGATAGCGTTAGCCGGTATAGGTCACGCCGTTATGATACGAGTAACCCTATCTCTTTCCCACATTACTAATATTCCCGATAGGATCTGTGGGGAGTTAAAGTTCGCTCTCCCCAAATCTAATTAGTATGAGTAGTACTTGACTACTTATACATCTCTGTGCCATGTATGTAAATGGGAAATATTGTGTTATTAGAAGATAATGCTTGATATTAGTAAAGCCATTAATGTAGGTGCCCGATATATATGTATTGTGTACTACCTCATTCAGGCAGGGTAGGTATTTATTCATTATTTTAATGATTCTCGTTTTCTTTGTTATTTGTGAAGAACAGTCCTTGAGTAGGTTAAACTCTAGGATGAAGTATGAATTTCTCATTGTTAGCTTAAGTTATGCTTTTGTATCTGGACAATTCTCGATTGTGAGAGCTATAGAAAATGTTTGTCTAGTTTAATTCAAAGGTTTAATTTTTAATTCCGTGGTATTCTTTTCTAATCAAGTTTAACTGAAAGGCTTATTTGCCCGTTTTATTTTTAAATTAATTTTTTACAATTCATTCCACCATACCAAATATTATGGAAAATTTGGTAAATTGCTATTATATCTTTTTCTATCCTATCATGTTTTTATCCATATTCTTAAACTCGGACCGGCCAGCCAGTCCAGCTTGGAAATTGTCGAATCGGACCGGTCTGTGGTTGAACCAAAGTTGACTTTTTTTATTTAATTAAACAAAAATCAAAATTTTCCCTTTTCTTCATGATTTCACACTAATAATTCTGAAATTTCTCTTTCTCACTGGTTTGGTCCCGGTTTGGCTCCGCTTTGACCCATTTACCTTTGACTTAATATCCCGGCCAGTTCAGTGACTAGTCCGAGTTTTAGAACCTTTGGTTTTATTCTTCCAAGCATAGATATTCCCCATTTGATTGTATTTAAATAATATTTTATTCCCACCCCCATTCTTTTGTCCATTCCTTTTTTTAACTCCGCCTATGTTTTATAGCCGGTCCCAAGCCCGGGTGAAGGAGGAGGGTTGTGTTAGGCCCTTGACAGCTATCGTAAAACTCTGTCAAATCTTTTATGAACATGTATTAACAAAGAAATTGTGCTAATGAGGTTATAGAACGGGAAAGTTTTATTAATAAGTTATCCAAATATCTTATTTTCAAGATAACATAATTGTGTCATGCAATCTATATAGCGGACCCACCTAATGGAATAAAGCTTTGTTGTTGTTGTTGTTGTCGTCGTCTATGTATTATTCATCATTAGAAAAATACACATTGAATTTTCATGGAAGTGAATTTTTTTTATGGGAGATTGTTGCTGTAAATTGAATGACACCCGTCAATTTGCCAAAGCACACGTTGTTGACGCTTGGAGAGACAGGCTGGTAGTATTTTTCCTAGTCAGCGTAGGACTTATGACAGGAGAAAAGGGTGAAGACTAAAATTTGAATTAGTTTGAGTCAGTTTTATTATCTAATTGCATTTTGTTATGGCTACTATTTTCCTGCTCTCTATTTTATTTCAACATATTCTCTACATTATAAATATGTTGGCAGACTTTATCTCTAACATTTAAGAGAAATAAAATATTTATTCAATACTTATGAGATTCTCCATTTTAGCTACTTTAAGTCAAGTGTATTTATGCTAGATTATTGCTTAAGTAATCCTTAGCACATTTTATCATTGGTCGTTAGAGATGAGAGTGAGACCCTTACTTCATTTATCTTGTTATTTTCCTTTTTCTTTACTTTATTAGTCTATTATAAATTAGAATTACAATCCTAACATTTTAGCATAAAGTCTTGCCTAAATAAACTTATGAATGGAGAGAAAATTAGGGGGGGAAGATTATTAGGGGAGAAAACTCTTTCAAAAGATAGTAAATTTCTTTTATAGAAATTTTTAAATCTAGTACTTTTTTCTCTCTACTTTTCTACCGATCCAAATGCAGTTTTAGTCTCCAGGTGAAGAATCTCTCAAGTATAGAATTGAGTCGTACCCTAAGATGAAGAGATGGGTTTTTTTCCTTCTTTTTTATTTTGGTAGTAATTTTATTTATCATTTATAAAAGTTTTTAAACTTAATATTCACTTTTTTCCTCATTCCCCCCACTTTTCTCTCCATCTAAACATTGTAATAAAGTCTGCCTTTATGTTTATGGCAACAACTAGAAAGTGATGCTGAGGAGTGGTAACAAACCTATTGGCCCCCTTATTTTAGCTAGGTAACTCAATTAAATAATGAAACTGTTTCCCACACTAATAAATAAGATTTATTTACTATTTATGAAAGGTTTTAAATTTAATATTCATTTTTTTTCTTCTTTCTCCCTACTTTTCTCTCCATCTAAACATAAATATAGTAGTGAAGTCTGCCAGCATGTTTATGGTAACTTGTTTCTGGCAACTAGAAAGTGATGCTGAGGAGTGGTAACAAACATATTGGCCCTTTTATTTTAGCTAGGTAACTCAATTAAATAATAAAACTGACTCCTACACTAATTAATTAATAAGATTTATTCAAACTAATTCTAACCTGGGAGAATTTTATCACATCACTAAATATAAACCCCAGTTGATTTTTTTTAAGATGAAGGGAGATAATTAAATTACTTGAAAGTATTTATTTTTTATTTTTTTTAAAAAAACTAATTTTCTTAACTTGATTTAATGATACACAATATATAATAGCAAGTGACTTATTTAGTTTTTTTAGTTCCTAAAAAAAAAAAAAAGTTGTCTCAACTGGTATATTGGTGTACGAAAAATATACTTTCGGCTGGTACATTTGTTGTATTTGGCATAACTTTGGTAATTGTCAAGATCTTGGCCCACTCTGATCTTGTAGTGATTAGCAGACGTGGCTTTTAGATGGGCATTACTTACCGCAAATGTACTTTTTCAGGATTGGCCGATGAAACCTCTTAGTACCGTCCATGTCTTCAGGAAATCTGTCAAGGCATCTCTCTAATGTTCGGCCAACTTCTTGTTATTTGTTTTTCAATTGGATACAGTTTTAAATTACCCACTAAATTAAAGGGCAAAATGAATTAATGTATTCACTATATTGAAGGACAAAACGATGTTTGATCAAGTATTCATGTTTAAAAAATAAATAAATTTTAAAAGTAAATAAAAATTTAAATTTTCTCATGGACGATGAAAATTTAATTGCATGCATTTTCTCCCCCATCTAATTGCATTCATTTACAGTATGTTTTATAAAAACAGCTGATGTTAAAATTAAAATATCATTTCATGAATTATGAATTATTGTACAATTTTTAGTCAATATACTTGTTTAACAGATTCTCAATTAATTAAAAAAAATTCAAATCTGAAATATGATGTAAAGTCAAACATGTTAAAATTAAGAAATTATTAAATAAATAAATCAAAAATTAAAATCTCAAATATGATAACAAGTTTGAAAATACAAGCGTTAAAATTTTTTTGTTTTGGTGATTTAAATACTTTCTAAATATCATTTACGTAAAAGAAGGATATTTTGGTTAAAAATATGATTATATGGTTAATTATTAAATTTCTGACTAAATTGTACAAAATTCTCATGAATTTTGAGCAAGTTGTAGATAGCTTATTGAGCTTTCAAAGTTTAAATTTAATGTCCTAGCCTTTTATTTTTTATTTTATAAACACATTGTTGTTAAACAACTATTATCTTTTTCACTATTGCACGACATCCTATATAAATTATTAATTATAAATAACTCCCCTAAAATTTGACTAGTTAAACATAACCTCTGAATTTTAATCAGTTACAAATAACTCCTTAAAGTTTGTTAAGTTAAAGCTAACCCCCTTAACATTTCAAAATTTAAATTTAAGTCCTTTAAAATTTTGATTTATAATATTAAACTAAATATCTTTACTTATATTATATTAATATAAAAATATAATAGCTTTTACAACTCTTTTATTTATGCGGGATAACCAAAATCGTAATAATTTTTATATTTTTAATTATTATTATTCTAGTTTTTGCCACAAAAAAATTATTATAATTGACAAATGATTATAAAAGTCTAAATAAATTTATTAAGATGATACAAGTAAAGACATTTAGTTTAATATTATAAATCAAATTTTTAAAGGAGTTAAATTTAATTTTTAAAATGTTAAAGGGGTTATTTGTATCTAATCAAAGCTCAAGAGGTTATTTGTAACTAATTAAATTTTAAGGGGTCATATGTAAGTGTGTAATTACTAATTTATATAAGATGCCACGTAGGATTCCACTTGTCTCTTGTTAGTCTAGTATGGCAACTTTTGTTAAAAAGTTAACGGCAGAATGCCTATAATAAAAAGAAAAAGAAAGGTTAAGAGGGTTAAATTTAAATTTTAAAAAGTTATGAGGCTAACTTAAAATTTAAGGGGATTTTATATAATTTAATCTAAATTCTTTATTGATAATATCAAATTTGATCAACAATAAAATGTCGTTCTCCTAAAATGAAACTTTTAATTGTAGTATCAATTTCACAGGCAAACTATTAAATATTTGAATAAAATACTCTAACTACACTTTTCTTTTGTTTTAATTATACAAACATCCTCTTTATTTTAAAAATATGCAATTTAGTCTATATTATTAATATTGTTAAAGAATATTCTAATAACATTCTTGAAGTATATTTTTAATTAAAAACAATATTAGAATAAGTTTTATTTACTAATTTACCCCTCATTATACCAAATCCTTAATTTATTTTTTAACATAAATATTTATTAATGATATATTTAATATTTTTGCTAAATCTAGGAGAAATTATTAACTAAACCCTCTATATATCCATCCATTGACAAAAACTGTCAAGGTGGCTTATTAAAAACAAAAGCTTAATTTTTCAGTATACAAAATTATTCTCTTTTTAAAATTTTATACTCTAAATAGAAATTTTAGTTCTGTCATTAATTTTGTTTTTTGTTTTTTGGCCAAAGTCATTAATTTTTTTGAGACGGCTGATTACGCAAACATAATTTAATTTTGTTGATCGTAGCTGGCTAGTTCCCTTTTTTCACCCAAAAAAAGAAGTTAACTTTTCCTTCATCCGATAACGTTCATTCGTTCGTAGTTCGTACATATGCACGTATACATGATTACGTCAATGAAGAAAATCATTCAGAATTACTAATGTACTAAAACCTAACATATGGAAAATTACATGCAAGAGTACATTTATCCAATATTTTGATGAAAAGAAAATTAGAGAGAAAAAACACTATGAAAGAAAACTCCTAAATATAGTAATATTTTTAACTATTTTATTAAGTTTTATTATATTTTCTCCTCCCATTTTTCTCTCTTTCATCTTTATTCAAATATAGAGTTAGTCATGATTTGATAATTTTTGTTTACTTAAAAAGATGGTTTTAGTTAGGCTAAACATGGAAAAAGTGTTGGCATCAAAGTTTTAAAAATTGGATCGAACTGGTAAGTTTAGACCGAAAACTAGTACACCGGCCATATGTCTAGCCTGGTTCAATGAAAAATGAAGGGGTGAACTGGATCGATAAACCTAGTCCGACCCAATGGTAAACCAGACTGATGATTAAACCGATTCATCCTTTTTTTTCAATATATATATATAAATTTCTTTTCTAATTTCATATTAATAAAATAAAATCTTGACTTTTTTTATTGGTTTAGCCTGAGATTAGTTATCCGTTCTAATTCATTGACTCTTAATCCAGTGCCTAGGCCAGTTCAATGACCGGTCCAGTTTTTAATACATTGATTGGTATGGGCCTTGCTTGGAGTTATTCAATAAAACATTCATTATCAACTTAATGTTCTTTCAGCAACTGGGTGTTAAACTTAAATAAATAGGAACAATTGACAAGAAAGTTCTGTTTAAAATATTTATGGGTTAGAATGACCTCAATCAAAGTAATTATACTTTATGTACAAAATTTTTTGCATAGTATAAGTACTTTCAACATATAAAAATATATCAAATTTTAATGATTAATAAAAATATATACTACTCCTACAATTTTTTATGTAAGATTTAATTTGGGAGTTGATATTACATGTGAGACATATTTCTTTGGTTCTGCCATAGGTGAATCTTTTTAAAATTGTCCTAATTGATACACTCTCAATAATAATTAAGTAAGAAAGGTGGGAAGAGAATTAGAAAAGATGACCCAAAAGTTTGATAGATCCCAAAAAATAGAAAGTGTAGAAAATTTCTGTTGGCGCGCCTCAAAGAAGTGGTTACCTTTTAGGCCTATTCGATTGGGGGCGCCTGGACTAATTAGTTCGCGACTCACCAGATCTAGGAGCTCAGGTTACAGTCAGATATTAGGACTCGGTGGATTCGTGGACAAAAAAAAAGTTATATTAATTAATTTAAATAATTTTCTTAATTTGATCAAATTAACTTATAACTCCTTGTCGTAATTAAAATAAGATACATTTATATAATTTATTAAATTATATAAGTTAGTGTATATGACATGTATTTTCAAAAGAAAGTAATTAGTTAAATTTATGCCAATTATAGACTCAACTAAACCACAAGTTTACATTCTAAGTTTACGATTTTTACATTTATAGCTTATAAAATTGTATTAACTTACTCTTAAATTCATGTTAAGGTTGATTTCATCACATTCAATTGTTTTATATATAAATTTTATAAAAAAAATATGATAAATTATGAGTGTTGATAAATTTAATTTCGATATAAAATATGTCTAAATCAAATTGTTGTCATTTTTTTTATATTTTAACTATTTAATTATATATTTGTAATACTTATTTAATGATTAAAATTAAACTTCTGCAAATTTATGATTGGAGATTATCATTCGAGTTTACATCACTATCACAAGTTTTTATTCGCTAGCTAGTTTAACAATTTTTGTTTTATGAAGTTTTTTTTTTGTTTGTTCAAAAAGGGTCCCACTGCCACCATAAACAGATATTAGTTGGGGCAGTGCTGGTGCAGGCCGAATCACGGAATCAAGCACGTTCTCTACGTAATGTCTCACGCCACCCAACCTCCCAACGCAACAAACCAAATCGCACACGTTCTCTTCATTGAACCATCAAACGTCCCTTCTGGTTTTCTTTTTTTTTCCCCCCCAAAAAATAACATTCAGGTCCCAAAAATCAGAAATAATTACAAAAAAAAATTATAGCACATTCTTCTAGTAAAGGGGTCCCCAAGGACTGTATTAATATTAAATATGATTTTGAAATGATATTCTTAGGGCTTGTTTGGGAAGGTCTTATTTTACTCAAATAAGATCTTATGCACAGAGTACGAGAAAGACCCCTTTCACATATTTACCTCGTACTCCGTAAATAAGATCTTATTATCACAAATAAGTCATTCCCAAACAAGCCCTAATCTTGTTTTTCACAAGTTCATGTGTTTATTTTGAGTAGTTTATATGCTTATTTTGATAAGTCATGTATTGACAATTTATGTGATTGTCTTGATAAATTTATATACATATTTTGACAAGTTTTTATGTTTATTTTGATATGTTCATGCGTTTATTTTGACAAGCCTATGTGACTATTTTGACATGTTGTACATCGACAAATGTTCATATTTTGACAAGTTGATGTGCATATTTTAACAAGTATATATGCATATTTTGACAATTTATACATTAATAAGTGTATGTGCATATTTTGACAAGTTTATATGCTTGTTTTGGTAACTTGTAATGCGCAGCAACTCCTTTACCTTCTCCTTTTTTTTTAATCAATAGGGCAACAAAGTTATTGCACATTTAAATTTAATATCAATACAATACCTAGGGACATCTTTGATAAGGGAATGTACTATAGGACGTTTTGGTAATTCTTTTTAGTTATTGGGACGTTAATGCCATTTTTTCTTTTTTTAAAAAAAAAATTGGCATGCCTTCAATTTCAGTTATAATGATTTTTAATTCAACTTTTCGAATACATTTTCATCATGTGTTTCATTTGTTACTTTATACTTCCATTATTTTGTTGTACTACTTTTGTGTTTAATATAAGATCCAGTCAAATTTTTTTTTGAAGATATTGAGGTAGTTAAAATAAATTTTTTAAAGTTTTCATGTTTATCGTATTTTCTTCAATCTAATTAGTCTGTATTATAAAATAATATATAATCGAATGATAATATATATTGTGATTAATTAATATATTTAGTTTATTTAACCTCTAAAAAAAGTTAATTAAATTTTATATTTAAGATTTGAGGGAGTATATAATTTAAAATTTGGACGAGGAACAGTTATCAGGCCAAGACAATGATAAATGACATGTAGTAGTGGACTTGTTTGATTTTTTTTTAATTTGATAAAAGATTTGTGTGAAAAATATTGGTCACTAATTTCCACTAAGGATTCTGACCTGCCCCCAAAATATTGAGAGCAAAGAGCCAACTCTCTCCTAATTAGATTTGTTTTATGTATTGGAGGGCTTACAATTTTTTATTCTATATTCAGCCTCTTAAATTTTTTTTCTAATACTTTTTTTTCTTTTTAACATAAGATATATTTAGGAAGTTGATTTTAATTCTAAATATAAAAAATAGTTTTCATATTTTTCAATCTTTTTTATAATTTACCCATATTGATACTCCCTCAACAATAATCAAAGAGAAGATGGAATATGGAAATTAAGGAAAATGATTAGAGATAAATATATATCATATTAACTAATTTAATTAAGTTCCTTAATATAACAAAATTATGTAAATATGTCTTATTTTATGAACCGGATGAGTAACATTTAGTGCATAAAACATTTTGAAGTATTTTTAATAGTAATCAACACTTTAAATTTATGATATAAATCTGTGCCACCAATTTTTTTTTTTCAGAACACTAGATGTATCAAAAATTACTTTAAGATACTGAGTTAAATGCAGCTTAACCTAATATTTAATTTTTGGCATTAACCTAATATTTAATTTTAACGCTTAAGAAAGATGTTAAATAATATCTCTAAAATAAAAATGAATTATGATTTAGAAATTATTAAATTATGCGTACGTTTTATATTTGTATAGACTCTATATACACACACACACACACACACTCCGTATATGATCTTTTTTGGGGCCATATATATATACTCCATCCAGTCCACAATATATTAAACTTTCAGAAGAATTGCTCAGTCCCCAATATATGACACTTATAAGATTATTAATATTTATTTTTTAGTTTTGTCCCTGCAAGTAGTACTCATTTCAAATTTACCCACTCATTAAAATTTCAAACACATTTTCTAATAAGGGGTAAAAATATAAAAAAGTTACAATTTAGGATATATTAAATAAGTTAACTACTATTTTTCATTTTTCGTAAATTAGTTAAAGTGCCCTATAGACAAGAGAGAGTATATATAATCTTTTGTGCAAATGATCTTGGCCAATAGGGATGGGAATAGGCCAAGCGGCCTGCCAAGCGGCCTAGGCCTAACCTGTTTTCGGCCTAGCCTGAACCTAGCTTGAAACAAGAAAAATCAAGCTCAAGCTTTTTTTTAAGCCTGTTTTATCAAAAAGGCCACGCCCAGGCTTCCAAAAAGGCCTTTTTGGCTTATCAAGCCATCCTATTATGGGAAAAAAAATGGAAACCCTAAACCCTTCAAGTCCTCAACGGCCTAAAGTCCTCATTTCTCAGTCCACACTCCCCCTCACTC
>JBAGKO010000010.1:32241651-32256823 GCA_037177275.1 Acacia concinna
CTCCACCTTTGCACATGGCTAAAGCCTATGTGAAAGAGTTATACAGCCCACCTCACTCTTTGGTGGCTATCCATTGATCTTCTTTAAAAAGACCTCTAGAACTCATTGACTGTCAGGATTCTCTTAATCCCTTTTGTCAGCCTTTACTTACATCTCGTAACATCATAACCTCATTTCAAGCACCTCTCTACCTGAGCCCTTACTTTAGGGTTCAACTGTACCTCAGCGCTAGGGACAAACTTTCTTTCTAGGAGGAATATTAAACACCTGCTCTTACTATCGAGGAGTATAGCATTGGATGACAACTAGGTCAAGTCAACTATGGCGTCCCTATCACGAAGAGGCATGCAACTCTAACTTAGGGCAATAGTGCGCATATCGGACAATACTACTCAAACATCCTCTAGTGGTGCAACCTCTGGCACCGGTAGGAGTGACTACGAATTCACATGGTAAGGCATCAACAGTAAGACCCAATCACCCCGTTCATTCACTAAAATAAGTGGCTAGCGCCTGAGCCCACTAAAACTGCAACAAGGTAATTACACTCTGTACCTTGTACGCTCAGGCGACTTACAAGCCTCCGCCTGGGGTCAAGGCGTACCCTTCTCTGTACCTAGGGTCTCCAACTGTCAATGCTCTACGCATGCTCCCGAGTGTAATGTCCCGGCCTACTGCAACTATAACATCCTCTAACCCATCATGCACGGCCTCTCTCCGTGATCCCTACCATAGATGTCACACTTTTCTTACTGGGCCTACCGGTGTCTTGTCCTCTGCTCCTTGTCCTATCTCCTCGCTTTCCTCCACTGCTAGAACTGTCACTTTTCCTTTTCTTACCCTTACTACCAGTTCCAGTAGATGTCCCAGCTGTCATCTAACTTGGAGGTACAGTCTGCACTGGCTGGACAGAATCCCTATCTACTCTCAGGATAGGCTTCACTATAGGCTAGTGATTGAAACTATTCTAGTGGTCTGGCAGGTCTCTACTACCTCATTAAACTTTCCTAGCTGGCAAGGAGTTATTCCCTTATTCAGGGCTAACTTCAACCCTCTTGCTAAGTAGCCATCTATAACTCCTCCGCTCGCTTCATTACCAGAAACTCTACCTCCTTCTCATCTCTCACTGACTGAGAGAAGAGCCTCTGGTAAAACCTCTCTGGAACAGGCCCCATATCACTGGGGTGTTCTAGGCTTGTAACACCATCTCAGTGTTCATCCACCTGATCTGCTTCTTTCTCCAGCCGGGTGACCTAGTCCTTAACTACTAGTGTGTCTAACACACCTTACAAGTAGGAGGATTATGCTTACAAAATTTCCTTACCCAGATGGTTTTATCTTTAATGGTGTCACCTGCTGAGTATGATTTGTTGTTTATAGCATACACTTTATCTTCAGTTGTGTGCTGATAAATATTTCTTGCTTTGCTTAGTATGCTTCATAATAATTCAAAAGTGTGAGAGAGATAAGAAAAATGATTGTGCTTGATGATGCATCTGGATGCTTAATGCTCTAAACTGTATGTTTTACGTTAATTGCAGACCAGGGAACTTTAATTGACACTAAGGTTATAGGGTTGGTGAGTTAGAACTAGTAGCAAGCAACATGTTAATCATGTCAGGATCTTTTTGGAATCTCTTCTCTATGGGATCATTGAGATCTCATTTACTTTAGATTGTCTTTATTTATCACATGATTTAAGCATCATAGTGAATTATTTCGTGTTGTTTCTATTTTCATGAAGTAGGCAATCTTTATTGTGTTTTTCCTTGATCTATGAGATTGGTTGATTAATTTCTAGACTCAGCTATTTCCTTTATATTTACTATGTTTCTAGATAATATGATTCAAAATATGGCCATTCAAAACTTCTAATGAATTTGTTGTCGCATGTTCTATTAAACTTTATCTTATGTGCTGGCACGAGAGTGTTTGGCTCACCCTTCCATTTTTCATCCAAAATGGTTTTCTTAGCCACCTCTAAGTATTCGTGGTGTCTTGTGTTCACCTCGATACAATAGATAAATTTTGAATAATAATGATTGATTATTGGTTCACAGATTAACTAAGGTCCGTGGCCAATAGATAAGAAATGTTGATATTAGAGTAGATGGGTTCATAATTATAGAATAAGAATCAATAATTATTGAAGGACTTAGATGATAAGTAAATACAAACCCCTGATCATTTAACAGTGTGAATATTATAGGCTTGCATTTAAAGGTTCGTGTTTGTTTTTTGTTGAAATTGAAACATGGTTTTTGGCATATCCTCATTAACTTTGGCATGAATGGCCTATTCACAAGTTGAGCTCATTCAAAGTCTTAATTTAAGTTGATAAAGAAATTACTTTTGCTTAATTGTGATAATTAAATCCTAGTGGTAGCAAACTTCTTGAGTGAACTTCAACTTGACTTGATATGTGTATGGAGTTGGAAATAACATGGATTTTGGTGATTACTTTGGACATTAAGCATAACGGAATTACTGTATTTGTTTATTATCTTTGTTGTAGTTGCACAATGTGCCAATATGCTATTGTAGGAGTAATTTGTTGTGTGATATGCTATTGTAGTTACAATTTAAGTTTAATGTTAAATATTATGACTAAATTTTGTTTCCATTATTCTATAAACATGACACATATCCTTTGTATGTAATTTCAGATAACGAAGATGGAGGAAGGGAAAAAATTGGAGAAAAAAGAGGGTGGGAAGAAAGTATCAAAAGAGAATAAGGAAGATAGAAGAAAACTTGAACCAAGAGCGCTAAACTACTCTGGGTACACTTTGTTTACTGAAGAATTTTTTGAATAGAAGGAGAAGGGGAAGAAGAACAAGGAGAAAGAGAACCAAAACCAGAAGGGGAAGGGGAAGGGGAAGGGGAACAATGGTGATGCTGTGAAGCCACTTAGCTAGCTTACTTTAAAAGTCAGAGATGCTTGAAATATGTTAAGTGATGAGGAGAGATTGTAATTCTGTAAACGGGCTGAACAAAAAAGAGAGCCAGGTAAAAGGAAGAAGTATGTTGTTCCCTTCCTTACAAGGTACGCGCCAAAACAATTCATAACAGTCTGCCACAAGTTGAAGGAGAGACCGGATGCTGTGAAAAGGCTGAAGGCGATTGGGTTTGATAAGTTGGTTAACATTTTTTGTCAACAAATAAATTATGACTTATATGCAAAGCTCATGCGATGCTTTGACCCTCCAACCAATCAAGTGTCAATTCGAGACGTAAGTAGAGGAATAAGGCCTGAAGATATGAACAAATTCATGGGTTTACATCATGGTGGGTATGAAGTTTTATTACAAGTTGAAGATAACAACAGTGTTTTGAGGGAAAACTTTGAGTTCTTCTTTGCTCTACTTGTATTAGGCACGTTATTGTTGCCAAATGCAAGTATTTCTATCATCAACCGTGTTTTGAAGATTATGATGGTCACACAGCATGCACTTGGTGACTTTGCACTTGGTGACTTTGATTGGTGTTCCTTTCTTTTCCAAGATTTGTGTGATTCTGTTTTGGAATTTAAAGGGATTTGGTGAAAGGAGATGGTAAAGGGAGGAAGACAAAAGGTGGCTGTATATACTTCCTAATGGTAAAGGTACATGCTACATTTTGTTCAGCCCCTAAATCTTTGTTTATTGAATACTAATACGTCACTTTCATGTCATTTCAGATGTTCTGCTTACAACATTTTACATTAGGAAAACTAAGAGCTCGGCTGACTATGATCCAATCACATATTAGAATGATGAGAGGGTGAAAAGTATATTGTTGCTGGAAAAACAAAGCAAAAAGGACTGCTCTATGGGGTCGGAAGTCAAGGTGTGCATTCATGAAGTACATTCAATCAAGAGACAATGTTAACCCACCTAGTAAGTTACGTACATTAAGTTCTCATTTTATGCATGTTTGTACATTCTAATTTTTGTTATGTACCATTGTTGAACAACATTTGTATGTTTCAGGAATTACAAAGAACTTACACTAGGCTAGTGCTATAGGAGATTCTATGGTCGGTGAGGAACTCCTTACATTCCAAAACAGGTTGGCCGATGAAAACACTGAACAAGGCCGTGATGGGAAAGAAGAATATGAAGAAGGTGACAATGAGGATGAAGAAGATAAGGAAGAAGATGACCAAGATGATGAAGAAGTATAAAATGGTAACAAAGATGATAAAATCTGTGTTGAGGAAGAAGAAAATCCTAAGGAGGAAGATGAAAATGATGAGGAAGATGATGAAAAGGGGGAGGAAGTCCTAGAGAGTGAACATGGTGAGAACCAAGAAGAGAAAGATTTACAACCGCCAACCATATTGTAAATTGAATATGGATTTGAGAACTAAGAAGAGAAAGATTTAGAAAGGACAACCACATGGGAAGAGAAAGAGGTTTACATGAAGAAGAAAGGGGGTGACAAACAATTGAGAAGATCAAATAGGACAATAACTCCTAGTTGGGTTATCAAATCTCCATAGATTGATGCAAAGAGAAAGTCAAAGGCAAAGAGGATGCATGATGAGAAGGACTATTTATTCCAATTGTGCACTACACGACCTTCTGAAGAGGAATTTGATGAGTGAGTTGATCCTACTTTTATTGCTAGTCTTGAATTACTTATCTGCTGGCTTGCCAACTTATGTAAGCTGATAAATCTTTGTTTTGCCTTAGGATTTATGTTAAAATGCATGACTACTACCTCATATGGATAGAACTATATTATCTACAATTGAAAGGGTGGATTTACAACACAGTATGAAAACTAATCCTTACACATATTAACATCTTGATTAGGCCCTGAATGTTATGTGTTTTGTCAAAATGCAACTAATGTCCATGCTGGCTAAGACCCTTGTTGTTGACAAAAAACAGAACAATGGAAGAGATAGTAGGCACATCTTCACATCTGACTTCATGAGTAAGATTGTGAAAGATCCGGGTAGGTGGTCTGTCACACAACATGAATCTCAAATCCTCTCTGAACATATCGGTTATAACATTGGGGATTGTGACTTCATATTCGGTCCTACTCTTTTCATGAACCATTATTTTTGCTATGTGGTTGATGTCAAGAACATGAGATTTTATGCTTTAGATTCGTTGTTGATACACTAACATATTTACAGAGGAAGAAACAATTGGAGGATGCAAAGCAATTGGGTGGAAAATCCATCCTCTCAAAGAAGCTGAAGGAAAAACGAAAAGGAGCGATTGATCCTAAAGAACATATAGCAAACGAAGTCGTATGAGAAATTTGTTCATTCAATTATGTATTCTTTGTGAAATCCGTAGCATATTTAAGCCTAACATAATTTTTCACTTGTTTTTAGAGAGATTGCTTCTTTGAGATGCTTAGAACCATTAAGCTAGAGTTGTTTGCGAATGCAAATAAGATCCAGAAAGAAGTCATATGGGTACGAGTACATGTACAATTAGACACGTAAGTTTACTTCATATTCATTTGTTGTTGTAATTTCTGAACTACATGTCACTGTCTATAACTAACATTACACGTATATTTGTAGAGACTCTTGTGGTGTGCATGTCTTATCTTGGTTGCAAATGTAGGATGCATCTGAACAAGGGAAAGATGGCTACACAATACCTTACTATGCAGTGGAAGAACTGCATGAATTAAAGGTTGGGTTCTTGTGGTGACTAGTGACACATCCTAACAACATATATGCAGACAAAGTGTTATCTATGGTGAATCCAAAAATGCAGAGAAAGAGGCAAAAGTAGGTTTACTAGTTGTTACTTGTACTTAGGCTGATGTCTGTTGGCTGAAAGTTTCAAAATGTAATTAGTTTTTAGCCTTTTGTGACTAAATGCAATCAACTAATGCTTTTTGTACCTTAGGATCACACACACTTTGTACTGCATTGATGTACACATATTGATTTCTGGTATTTTGACCATGGATTTTTTTGCCATCTATTCTGCATTTGATGCATGATATAGTAGTGTTATCCCATCTTAATCAAGATATGTGTAACAACCACGTGGGAAGTGATTGACAACTCCAAGTGAAGTCATTAACAACCTTAGGGGCTTTAGTGACAATATCAGGGGATTAACTGACAACCTCAGGGGCTTCACTAAATTCCCCTAGGGTTATCAAAGACTTCCACTGGGGTTGTCACTGAAGCCCATATGATTGTAAATGATATCCTATGTGGGGTTGTTAGTGGCAGCCCCTAGGGTTGTCAAACCCTTCCCCTGGGGTTGACCACAACCCTAAGGGCTAATGACATCCCCAGGGGATGCCTTTGACAACCCCAATGGAAGTCAATGACAACCCCATGAGCTACCACTAACAACCCCTCAAGGAAATTCATTGACAACCCCACATGGGAAGTCATTAACAACCCCAGACGCTTTGAATGACAATTATACCTAAGTTGTACATTAACGTGTATGAGTTGTTGACCAATTCATGACCAACCAATCAAGTGCCAAGCCATATATAGTAACAATCAAGTGTTAAGCCATATATAGTAACAATTTGCCATACAAACATAAAATCTTAACAAGTTGGCACTTAAACATACATATATATTAACAATGCTATCATATTACAGTGACAACCCCAGGGGCTTCATTAAACACTTCATGTGCATATATTGACAAGTCTTTGTCCATATGTTGACAACAACATGTACATCGAAAACCTAAGTTGTAGAAATGAAAGTTGGAAATAATAGTTGGTTATATCCAACAATCATTTACATAAAAACATTTATCTAAAAGGTAACAGTAAATCCATATTAATAGACCTCTCAAAAAATGCAAGGCTTGTCATCCCTACAAGTAAGCTTGCCTAATTACCTGTACACCACAATACTACGTTAGGCAGTATCGAAAAAACTACATGCAATATACAAAAAGTCAGGTAAATATCTTCCATCATCCTGGATTAGGATTCTTGCAAGGCCTCACTGTATGTCCGGGCTCGTTGCACCTACCACAATAAGAAACCCTTTTGCTTTGAAATTGGGACTCTATCCTTCTTTTTCTTGGCCTTCCAGGTGGTTTCCTTGTAATTGGTGGTTCTAACAATGCCTGTAACATCAGCTGTGTCACTATAAGGGATTATACATGTGGACAATCATGTGTTGCTATTGGCTTCATGGTACTTGCATATATATTCTACTGGGTGTATATTTTGTAGCAATCGTCTATATAGAAGTAAACATTGCAATGAACAGACTTTATTGCTTGTTGCAACTAAAATCTAGGCATCGCCATAATATTCACACTCCATGTTTGTAACCTCTCAACCTCTTCCATCAAATTTGACTCAATGTTTAGCTCAATAACATTTGTCCAATTCTTCATGGTAGATTTGCATGCAACCAACTTCTTTCCCAATTTCTCTCGATGCTCATGAATCAAAACGTCAACATTGGGCTTCCTCTCTTTGACAATCCACGTATTAAATTACTCAACCAGATTTGAAGTTATTTTATCCCACCTTTTGTGAGGAAATTTTCTTTGAGCCCATTTGTCTACATCACTTTTAGTCTCAACCCATTGACCTAAATATGGAGAAAATAATTTCAACCTCCCTAATGCAACATTATACTCATGTTCGTGCCTTGCATATGCAATTACATCAAACATCTTCAGTACATCCTCCTTGTTATTGCTAGAAGTTCATCCCCTTCCTCTATTGTGCCTCACAAACTCTGCATTGAACTTTTCCTTCATGTGCCTATAATAAAAACCATGTCTTTCACCTCCAAATATAGCGCCAACAGCACTAACAATGGCAAGATTCCTATATGAGATTATTATAATTTCCCTTGCTTTAATGACATCCTTCACTTTTCCAAGAAAACAACTCCAATCATCATGTGTTTCTCCACTAACAATTGCATACGCCAAGGGACACAGTTGACCATCCCCATCATATACACTAGCTGAAACCAATGTTCCCTTGTAAGGACCACTTAGATGACATCCATCCATATAAAGTATGTCTTGGAACCCTTGTAAGAAACGTTTAATAGAGCATCCATAAGCAATAAACAACCTCTCAAATCTTTCACTTTAAGAGAATTCACAAAGGACAACCGTGTTTGGATCGGTCTCAACTAGCCTCTCACAAATCCATGGAATAACCATGTATGAATTCTCTGGACGACCAAGTAATTCCCTCAAGGCTCTTTCTTTCCCTCTATATGCTTGAGAATAACTTAGACATAGCCCATAGTCTTGATACATGTCTCTCATTAGCTCGTTTGCATTCTTATCTATGTTACAAGTCAAATTGTCCATAATTGTTGGTGTCAAATTTAATCGTTTGTTGTGAGCTACAAGCAAGTTATCTTGTGCATCATGAATGTGCACATCTTTGAATGTTCTTATAGTAAGGAATTCAGTATCTTGCAATTCATCCATTGAGTATGCACCCAAGTACCATAGACAACCATCAACCTTGCACCTTACAATGATCTTGTGCTTATTGTTTTTCACAAATGTGTATGCAAACTTCTTAGCAATGCTATACTTGTATAATATTTCCCGAAGGGCAGCCGCATTGCAAAAAACTTGTCCCTCTCCAATTATCAAATCCTTCCACTTAGTCGAGTTTATTTTAGGCCTTCTTGTTGGCATCATTTGGACAGCACAGGCACGGAATGTGAATCTTCATTACACATGGTGGATGATTTACCTCCCAACATTCTGATATGTTATCAAGCATGTACAATAAATGTAAGTACAATATATTAGGCATGGTATGTTGACAACACATCATTTAGAACTTTGTTCTACAAGGAAAAACAATTTACACAATTTGCTCATTGTTTGATTCATCCCTTACGGCTATATTATCATCTTTGGTTGTTTCTTCATCTATATATACATGTCCACTTTGTCTATTGAATGAGATTAGATGTTGCACTCCTTTATCATCTACTAGATCAACAAATGTTGCTGCATCAATTGTCAGTGTGAACTTCATGATAAGTGTATCACTTTCTTTACCTAAGATTGATGATATCATTAGCTTAATCCCTTCCTTAATGGTTTTTGATCTCACAGTTCCACCAACATAACTCACATCACCTATTCACTCACTACAAACCTTCCCCTTACATGAAGGAAACATAGCAGACTCTTCCCAGACGTACTACCCATCATCACTGTCCACCTGCATATTACACTTGTCATTAACAAGTCATGCACCTACATTAACAACTATCGCTGCACACTTTAACAACTCATTTTTCACTTCACAGATCAATAATCCCAACCATGCAATTTTAACAACAAATTGATGCACCCCCACTTTTAATATATAAAATGAATACATAATACTAAAAAATAGTCACACATTTCATGTAATTCTTAATCACCCTTTTCACATAACTAAAGTTTTTACATATTACACAGTTGTTATTAACAAGTCATGCACCTAATTTAACAACTATCGTTGCATATATTAACAACCCCTTTCCCCTTCGCACCACCTGTCTTGGAACTTCAACATTTCACTACAATCTTCATCCATTTCCCCTTCAATGCAAAAATAGAGAATATAGAACCCAAAAACAGAGCATCATGACCCATAAAGCAGAGATAAAAAAGCTAAACCCTAAATCAAACATCATAAAACCACAACAAATGCTTAATATGTAGCTCACAAAATACATTCAACAAACAAACCATTATACCCTTACAACCTTTACTATTTATCAATGATCAAACTAAAAAATTAGCATCTTTTTCAATCTTTTAGGTCATAATAAGCACTTTTCATTTTCAGATTATAGGTGTAAATAATCAGTAAACTTAGACCAAGATTATATGCCGCATTAACGGACTCCGTATCTTGTTGTTTACTCTCCATCATCCCCACCTCAGCTCCACAAAATCCTCACGTTTGGCGTGTTTCGTTTAAGGGTTCCCTAATGTGTTATCTTGTGCGTGTTTCTTCCGTGATATTATGCTTGTCTTTTTCCTTTTCTTGGTAACTCTCTCTTATTTAAACATTATGGGCGTAAGGGTCATTAAACATTTCAAATGTATGACAGAGAAGTCCCTTGGGACCTAAGAGGAGTATTTTCTTTTCACGAGACCTATGTGATGTATATTTCCTTATCCGGGACCTCAATGAAATTTTTTTCTTTTTTTTTATTAAATGCCAATTGCCAACATAAAAAAAAAAAAGGTGTTTCTCAAGCTCTAAACCTTCAAACAAAGTCATTAAATTATTATTGTTAGTACATTTTATCAAGTTGATATCATGTGAATGTTATTTTGTTAACTTAATGTCCTTTTTCAATGGTATTTTGTCACTTTATTAATTTCATAATTATTTTATAACATTATTGACTTCCTATAATAGTATTTTGTGATATTTTAACTTCTTATGAAATTAGACTAATTGTAATACATATGTATAATATATATATAATATTTTAATTTAATTATTACGTCACTGGCTTAACTAAACGGTCTGACCGTTTTAACCTTTCCAATCATGACCCACTAATCTTTCCAGCTCAAAGTCCGGTTCGGGTTTTAAAACATTGAATCTTATTCTTTTTGTCAGTAATCTACAAATTACTTTTTTAATTTTTAGTTATTCTAAATAATTATAATTTTTTATGTCCTTCATAATAAATATTTTCCTTCCTTGATCTTTCTCCCTAATTTTTCCATAATTCATTACTAAATTTGTACCTTAACCCACTAATAAAAGTGAAAGTTACCTCCTTTAAAAAATAATTCAGGTAACATCTCCGTCTGTACAAGATAGAAAGCTAGTATTTTTTGTTTTTATCCCTAATTTAGTGTTTGATAAATTATTATTTTATTTCATTAAAGTGTATATATTAAATACCGAGCTAAATTAAAGTAATGAAATCCAGGTCTACTAAATACTAATACAGAGCTAATTCCTGTGCACCCGATAAAAGGCGAGAGAAATTCTTCAGGATCTAAATTATTGCTTATTTTCAGTAGACCTGTAGACCTCGTGGGTTCTAAGTTCAAATACTAGTACCCCACAGGATTCCCGCATAAAGTTAAGGTCTCTGGAAAGTCTTTCGCAGAGTACAGCACAATACATAAAATTAAATTAGTCAAAAAAACCATGCTATGTACAGAACTGGAGCTCAGCTTCTAACTTTCAACCCTCTCATTGTCCTCCTCTTTTCTTGTTTGGGGAAGAAAATGGTGTACAGGTTAAATATATCTTAAAAAAACACTGTCGTCCCAGTAAAAGGATTTTCAACCTGAGGAGCGATCAGGCAGTCACAAGATGGAGAGATGCTCGTGGAAGGCCACACGAGTAAGTGACATACTTGACACTATCTATGAGCACAACCACAAAAATCTGAGGGAGTGATTTAGGTTTCATCACACCATCCCCGTCACCATCTCCGACATCTTTGGGATCAACAAGAACCGAAACCACCATGGAAGATGCTGATTTATTACCATGGAGGTTCTCATTCTGGGAATTTCTCATGACATGTTCTTCACTTGCGTTGAGACCAGAAGATCTGGCAAAGGAATGTGGTAACTTGCGAAGGAACCTTCTATTCCTTCTCTTGTTGATGCTTGTATCATTCTGGCGGTCAATGGCAGAAACATTTGCAACTGATGGTGATGCTGGAACTATAGCTCCTGGTTTCGGCGACGCATCAAACTGGAAAACCTCTGTGCACATCCCAGAACTCAGCAATGGCCCTGCATCAGTAACCAAAACCTTCAGTAATTGTGAGAAATAATGGCACCCAAATGGCAACTCTGCTTTGGCATAGCTTAGGCAAATATGTTACATCACAAGATAAAAAAAAAACCCAGCAATTAAAGTCATTTCCGACAAAGAACATATAGACCATAGAAAATCAAGAGTGCCAATCAAAAGGTCCGTTTCACTAATATTGAAAATGACGAGTAACTGACAATAAAAGATGAGCTAGTAAATTCCAGACGCTCTCTTAAGTTGTCATTCTGAATATTTCGAATTAAGGGATATATATATATATATATAGATATATCACAAACTAATTGATTAATGTCAAGAAAAATGCAACACTCGAATTGTGAGTTTACAGATGTCTATCTGAAAAAAAGCAAATATTGAGTTTACACAGACAATAGAGACTATTAGTATTACTGGATAACATTCTTTTAATCTACCAAAATTGGGAAAAAGGCAAAAAGGAAACATTGCTACCCCTTTTAAGTTCAGAATGGCAACATGTCACCGAAGAGAATAAGAGAAGATTGGCAAGCATTCTGGAAGCAAAGCCACGATTCCACGAATGCATTAACTAGCGGAGTGTACTATATTGACTGTATAAATACCAGAAGAAAAAGATATTGAACAAAGTCAAAACTTCATAAAAGGCCACAGTACTGTGCTTTACAGACGGAAAAACCTCAACAATTTAATACTCATAACACACACACAGACAAATGAATAATTTTACAACCACCATACAGTATGATGGTTTTATCACATTGTTCTGACAAATCTGTCGTGTACATGGGCAATCTATATGGTACAGGCTAGCTACCAACTTAGACAACAACTATGACACAAGTCAGTAAAAAAATGCATCAATCATTCCAAGCAATCTGCATGTAAAGGGAAACTCAGAGAAAGAGACAAAAAAAGTATCTCACCAGCAAGACCTTCCCGAAACCATTGTTGCATTTTACCATCAGTTGCAGTTGACTTTAAATGGTTCTTCAACGTCTCGGCAGACCCAGAGGCAAGAGCCTTCTGCTGTTCAGGCGGGCTCCTATATGAGTGAGGATTTTGACCTCTGTTCCTACCAACTTCAGGAATAGCCAGTGCAGAATCCCAATTTTTAGAAATCACCGACCCATTTTCTCTCGTATTCTTTTCTGTATGAGCAGTATCAGATGCCATGGCTTTCTCAGTAGCCAGAACAGAGTGAATTATCAAGTTACCATCAATTTTCACAAGCTTATCATTCCTTGGAACATACAGAGAAGCAAGAAGAGGCTCCGGCTCACTAGCATTTCCCCTATGAACAAAGTCATCTGAGTTCATTCTATATGGTGAGTCCTGCTGTCTCAATGTTTCTTCAAATTTGAATCTTCCCTTTTCTCCTTCAGATTTATTTATATGACCACTAACCTCCCATGCTTTTCCTTGGTGCTGACTATAGAACCTATCGTTAGCAGAAATCGACCTCCTAGGAACATTGTCCCCTATATCTCCAAACTTAACATTAACAAGAGGAACGAGTCCACCAAAAAGAAATAAAAAGAAAAGCAAACCTAACAAACTAATGCTGGCAACCTTCTTAGTTTTTCCCTCCGTCTTCTTATTATCGGACTTTTTGGCCTTTGAAGCAGATTGCGGCTGTTGAGACTTCAATCTGGGGATTGGAACCAGAGGAATCTGAGAGCCTTGCGGTTTGACAACATATGGTGCATATGGCACCCATGGATAGGTCATGGGTGCCATTGGAGGATGAGGGTGCATCCCTGGAGCTGGTGGCGGGCACATTCCACCAGCACTCAGTTGCTGTCTCAAAGCAGCATTCTCGGCCATAACAAACGATACCTTACTGCTTAAATCAGTTATGGTAGAATGCATTGACCTCACCTTCTCCTCAAGTTCCTCCACATAGTGCTTCTTTCTCTGTCTGGAGAGCTGGGCGCTTTCTCTATTCCTCATCAGCCTAGCCTTCCTTTTATCGTCCTCGTCATCCACGGCAATAACATCAGAATGTTGAGTTGTATTTACTGTAGGCGTCGACGACTTTCTGCACTTGGTTGTTCTTGCCTCAGTATTTCCTTCATTCTGTTGCTTCTTCCTTTTCAAATCACAATTTTTACCCATGTCCTCCAATTTTATATTCTGATCA
The DNA here is from genome assembly GCA_037177275.1 of Acacia concinna. Classification (NCBI taxonomy): domain Eukaryota; kingdom Viridiplantae; phylum Streptophyta; class Magnoliopsida; order Fabales; family Fabaceae; genus Acacia; species Acacia concinna. The sequence goes on from JBAGKO010000010.1 coordinate 32,255,522, forward strand.
GCAATCACATGCGAAGATATGTCTTTGTCATCACAGTGAGAATCCGGTGAAGACGTATTCATCACTTCAGAACCATGCGAGTCACCTAGATCACAGTTGCCTGAATCCTGGGATGAAATGGACCCACCAGAAGATTCCCGGTCGCAAGAATCAGAATCTGGCGATTTAAAGCTCGAACACTTGACATGCAGTGAATGATGCGAGTTCTGATCAGGTGAATTATCCAAAGAGTGTGTCTCAGAATGCTCGCAGCTACCAGATTCAGGTGATTGTGTATTCAAAAACTCTGCAACATCAGGATTCTGATTCCCCGAACCTGAAGAACTATCTAGGTCAGGTGACCCAGAATTGGAACTGTAGTAGCTCAACTCCTTATCATGGTCATTCAACTCCTGCGATACAGGCGGTTGACCGTAGCCATCGGGGAGTAGGAAATCATCGGTTTCGTCAGGAATATGGAGATCGGCGAGATCGTCAAAGGAAATCTCAAATTCGCCATCATTTCCGAACTGCATGGCTAAATCAAGATCTGATGCAAATGCTTCAGAGGGCAGGGCATGGTCGTCGCCGGAGAAAAAGAGCGGATCCATGGATGGAACAGGGAGGTTGTCGAATTCGGATGATAAATCATTGAAAGTCAGATCCGAGGATGAAATCTGTCCATCCATGGCTAGGGTTTTAGGAATGAAGAAGAACCCAAAGGAGGTTTTATGACGCCAGGCAATAAATGCGACAACGACGTCAAGGTTTAGGACATGCACAGAATTGCCTCTAGCTTTTTCTCTCCGCCTTGTCTCCTACTTCAATACAGCCAATTTCCTCTTCAGATTCAACGCCACTTTCCTTCTATTTGGCTAGCAGACCCACCATCACCGGCTCCTTTCCCGTTCGTCAATACTGCAAAACATAGTTTTTTAACAATAAACCAAGATCGAAGAACAGAGAAGATGGAATTAGAGAAATCGCGATGCTAAGCGGAAGAGAAGAACGGAGAACGTAAGGGAAGCGCGGGCATTGCCGTTTCAGCTGCAGAACGTAATGCCACACAATGTTCCGTTCACCAAACCTCTGAAATTGGGAAATTACTAATTAAAGAAAGGGAAAATCCCAAAGAAAAAATATTTGATGTTATGAATATTGTTTACGTGGATGTCCATTGACTTATATCCTAGTTAATATCTAATATTCTCTTATACTCCCTCTACATAATTACCTACCAATCTTAACTCCACAAGCCATCATTCTTGACTACAAAAGCCATCATACTTGGCCATAAATTTCAATGTTCTTAGCCATCAACAT
>JBAGKO010000010.1:32258056-32311527 GCA_037177275.1 Acacia concinna
TAAAGTGAGTTTAAGTTACAAAATTTGAAAATCATAAAAGAATATATATATTTTTGGGATTGTGATGAGAGACCAGAAAGTGCAAACTGTGAGTGTGAACTAAGATAATGAGATGAGTAATAAATTTATAGGTTATTTAATAATAATATACATTAAATAATGTAAAAAATAAAAATAATAATAATTTCGGGATCGAGAAATTTCATAATTGAGAAATATCATTCCCGATCCATATCCTGATCCTGAACTTTTTTTTCCTGACCCTAAATTTTCTCGTCCTAAAAGATTTCAGGACAGGAAAATCTGTCCCGATTACTTGGGATCGGGATAGGAAGGTCTGGACGAGAAAAATATGAATACCCCTGCTTAGGGTGGAAGATCTTACAAAAAGTTTACGCAACTCAAGTTCTATTTGGAACCCAAACTTAAATTTTAAATCTAAGTTTATGCCAAGATAAAATTTCTTTTAGGTAGTATGATGCAAACGTAGTCTCATTTTGTGATTAGAACTTTTGGATTTTTTTTTATCTGAATGAAATTACTGATGATAGAGCGAGAAGACTTGCCATGTCGCCGCTAAAATCCTCGCGATAGTAAGAGCTCTTCAGATATCAAACTCAATTTCGTTCATTCATAGTTCGTAGAAGAAACCCTGGTCACTATCAAACTCAACTTGGGATCTGCTTCGGTTCGTTCTCAACTTCACTTCTGGTCCTGGTGTGGAGTTAGCATCGGGTGCGATTGAGATCGCTGCCATTGTAGAAGCCTAGAACAGACTGACTAAAACCTCGAAAATCCATATGTCGCGTGAAAGACTCAAAAGAGGTGCTCTTCCACCGGCCCAAGAGGTACAATCCATGAACGTGTGATTCCTTAGTAGATTGCTTTTTCTCAGGAGAATACGGGTTCCCAAGTTTGCTTGGGAAATTAGTGGGAAGTGAATGTAAATTTTAAAGAATTTATGGTACTTTCAGGTTCAGCTTACTGGAAATTACATATCTGGAATCTTAGTGCCTTAAGTGTAATGTTCTAGAAAATGGGTTTATGTGGATTGTCTGACTATAGACCATATTATGCTTCTCGGTTGACAAGGATATTCTTGAATTGTTCTGCATGGTCGTCTCTTGTTTGTAATTTCTATGACGAGGGTCCACCACAAAGGCAGTGCTCTCGTTGGTTTGTAGTCAATGTATGAAGGATGAGTCTGGTCATTATACGATTATCCCAAGCAAATGGTGTGTAATTGCCATGGCAGAGGAGTTTTCCTGTTTCTCATTTGTTGGATATATGATTATCTTAATACAGCGTAGGAGATTGTGGAGGACATTTATTTCTGAATTCTTGCATCTTTAACATTTTTCAAATTAAAAAATGAGAATGCTTGTACTTAGTATGATTTGATCCTGGCACTCACAATTATTCGACATTTCGTCGAATGTTTTCGATTTAATATGAATTGTTGTTGTTATTTTTTTCATTTGGCAAAATGCAGAACATTGATAAGCTGCAGAAAGTTGTAAATGAGGGCAATTATTATGGAGCCCAACAAATGTACAAATCTGTCAGTGCCAGGTTGAAGCAGCTTCTCTATGACACTTCTCATTAAACGTTTATACTTTATTTCTATAGTGAAGTGTACATCCCATCCAATGTAACCAATTGATTATTTATTCAGCAATGGGAATGAGATTTTCAATTATCAGTTGATCTGTTGTAGTTAGTTTCTCTTGATCTAAAGGGATCACTTTATCATGTAGCAGATCCATCTTTTAATTTATAAAATAAATTTCTTTTCATCAAAAGGGGACACTAACGAAACATTCCTACTTAACTGCAGATATGTATCTGCTCAGAGGTATTCTGAAGCATTAGATCTCCTACAATCAGGAGCATGCATTCAATTGGCACGTGGACAGGTTGCACGGTTCTAATTTCAATAAATTTTTGCACAAACTTTTATCATGTTAGCAGCCCGTACTCAGGAATGATGGAAAAATGATTATTTACGTGTAATGCATTTCCTCTAAATTAAAAGGTTATTAGCCATTTTCAATAGCTAAACAAAAGTTTTCCTCCATTTATTAACAATGGCACGTTCAGAGATTGGGGGAAGGCAAAATATTTATCCTCACATGTACAGACCATTTGAGTTGCAATAACTTTTATGGATTCTGTTAGAAACCAATCAACTGAAGCTTATAAGTTGATATGATCGAGACTCAAGAGTTCTATCTTTCTTCCTCTCCATTTATTCAACAGCAATTAATTTGAAACCCAGATAAAGTTCCTATGCTCCATATTTCAAGTTTAAAGGGACTTTTTATGAGAAGGGCCGCTCAAATTGGTAAAACCAATCATAGACATCTTTGTTGGCAAAAATAATAATAAAATTGTTAGACATCCTTGAACTTTAACTATTGTTTTCCTCCTCCTTATTTGTAGTTAGTGCGCGCGCGCGTATTGTCTCTTGCTCACTCTATTTAAGCATACTAATATTGAAGGGAAAGTAAACATAATTGTTGTTGTGCTCTTTAATTTACTTTGTATATGTATAAATTGTGGAATCTATTATCTTGTACATAGAGTTATATCTTAGCTTTCTCTTCAATCAAAATTGAAGTTCACTATAAGGCATTATATGCCTTCAGAGTTTACTTTTGAACATTTGCAGTTTTATGGTTGGCTTCTGCTGTCCATAGTTAGACAATGCATTGGCCCAGCTGAGATAGCTTCGAGTATGAGATGACATATATTTCTTTTAGAAATTAAGTTGATTTGATATAGTTAAATCTAAGTTTTAATCTCTTGTAATGAAATTAACATTTAATCAGCGTTGATTGTGGCAAGAACATTATGTAAGAAACTCATAGTTTCTTCTTCAGGTCACCTGTGGGTCAGAGCTTGCTTCATTATTTGTGGAGACACTTGTGAAAGCAAAAATTCCTTACAATAATGAAACTCTTGGTGAGCCCTTTTACTGTCTTTTAAAGTTTTATTGACGCCAGCAGTTTATTTCTTGTCTGTGATGCAATAGAATTCCATCTCTTTTATGCCTTTTATGTTTTTAGAATTTGCATGTTCCTAGTATATGCTGCATGTACTTAAGGAGATGGAAAATTTTTCATATGGGATCTTTGTTTCATGATTTTGTTAATGCTTTTACTTCTCGTTTTGGTTCTAATCTCACTATTTACAAATTGAAAAAAATATCTGGCAGACCGCCTTGAGAATATCTACAAAGCTTTTCCAAGGGTTCCATTTCCACAAAAATTGAGAGTAGATGATGACATGCAACAGATTTCTGAAGCCATTGGAGCTGCAAAAACACGTGTGGAGGGCTGCTCCTCCTTCTTAAAAGCAGCTCTCAGGTGGCACCATTTATAGTTATAAGATGTTTGTAATTAAATCTGCTGTCAATGAGCTTCCTAAAAGTTGTATTTTGGTGCCAATGATTTTCATTCAGTAATCATTACTTTGTCTACAGAAGTTCTCATAGTTATAAGATATCCTACTATCAGTTTTATATGATCAGTTTTGAATAAATGGTGCCAAAAATGAAGAAACAGTCTTGTTGATCTAAAAATTAACTAGAAGCAGTGACACCACACACACAGATACAAGGAGCGTAATCAGAAGTGGATTTATGATTTCTTGAGGTTTGGCCAACATACAAGGAAAGAATTTGAAAAATAAGCCAATCACCACAAATGAATCTCATTAAAATGAACCTGTGCTTGAAGCGACATTCCATTATCTGAATTACTTGACTTTACCCAATAACAGAAGAACTGCAACTCTCATTGAAATGTAAATGTCAATTTTGATTACAATTTTATTGAGGAAACTATATTAATGTGGCTACTGCTACTGTTGTCAGGTGGTCCGCAGAGTTTGGAGCAAATAAGTATGGATCTCCAGAATTGCACATTATGCTAACTGATTACATTTATTATGAATCACCTGAGGTGGTATGTATTACAATTACTTTAAGTATATGTTCTTTGTTGCTGCTTCGTTTGAATTTATACTCTTTATGCTACATTTTGTTTTAGATGACTTGTAAAGGAGATTATGTTTTGCATTTTGAAATCTTCACTTAACCCTGAAAGTAATATGATCTTCATTCCTGGTCCATTAAGACAGTATACTTCTTACATGCAGGATATGGCTAGAGTAACGAACCATTTTGTGAGAGGAAATAATCCAAAGAAGTTTGCTTCTGTTCTTGTTGATTTTATGGGCAAGGTTTGTCTCGTCACATTTTCCATTTTTTCTTTGTTTATTCCCATACTTCGTTGTCTGGTTCAAAGTCACCAAATTCCTGTATGGTGTGCCAAAGAATTCTACTCCTATTTGTTAACTAAAATCTGCTTGAGGCGTTCAATCATGATCTAATTGTATTGTTATGAGTTATTGTGTATTATTGGGTCCTATAACTGATTTAAAAAAGGCAATTGAGGATTTCCTTTTTCATTTTGTCCTCGTTTTGAGAAGGTTAGACTGATATGTCTATTACTTTTTGTAGTGTTATCCAGGCGAAGATGACTTGGCCATTGCTAGGGCAGTTTTAAGGTAAAAGCAATTATCATCCCGGTGCTCACTTTGGAAAGTGATATAAACCTTCTGCTCCTATAATTGAAATCAAGCACAGAACAACTAGGAAATTTAATTAGCATCAATTCTGGATAATAATCCTTCATCCATGGGTAACGGACACAGGTTATATTACAGAACAGTCAAAAAACACAAACTCAATGCAGAAAATGCAGATATGAGGAAAGAAAAGTAATGCTCGCATTTGGCTGGTCTGCTCTCGCCCACTAAATTTTTTGCATTTATCTTTACACCCTCTCACTATCCAAGCACCCTCAAAATTACTTTCTTAATGCCTCATGCTCAGTCATCTATCTTGCCCTACATTGGCAGCCAAAGTAAAGTATGTCACCCTGAATACCCCTTTCTTCCCTCCTACCCCACTTTTCTCCACTTTTTATACGTTGCACTTTCCCTTTTGTCAGGCCACACCGTCAGGTCAAATCTCCCTCTTATCCTCCTCTCCAATCTGATAACGTTGACAACTATATATTTTAGTAGCATTAGCTGCAGCAAACTCATCAAAATGTTTTGCAATGTTAATCCTATAGGATTTAGGCGGTTCTTGTCTTTGCATTACAAATGTAGATTATTCTTGGTTGGGACCTTGGTGTGATTTTCTACTTTCTTTTTAATGCGTTTTGACTTTGCTTAGACAGCCGTTTTGGTTGCAGAATGTTCTAGCGCCTAAGTTTTCATTGACAATTCTGGCTTCAAATTTAACTGATGAGCTATTATGTGATTTCTTCTCTCACTTGAAGTCTTCCAATCCTAGTCTACATATGCAAGAATGCTTGCATATAATTGACAGACATGAAAATAAGATTTTTTTCAATAGAAAAGGTTTTTTTTTTGAGAGAATTGCATTTAAGTCCCAAAGAAAAGAAATAATTCATTGACAAGTCCTATGGTAGCTCCTCAGCTTGTTAATAAAGCTCCTCAATCTGTCAATGGTAGCTCCTCACTTGTCAATGAGGACTTTTCTAATATTATCTCTCTTATTTGGGACCTACATGCAATTCTCCCTCTTTTTGTTTGTCTTTTGCACTATTAAGAATTTAAGAATCACATTTGGGACTGCTGTGGACTTCCACTTATGTTGGAACTTCATTTTTGACAAATGGAGTTTCATAAAGAGCTTGATGATAAAGAGGCAGTTTGTGTTTGGCATAATACTTTGATAAGAACTTTTATCAATTTTGTTGGGTTTTTCAAATCTTTCAAAATAATGCTTTGTACTATTAAAGTTCAAATTACAAATTACTGATGCATCTAATTTGACTTTTCAATTAATATTACTTGTATGAATAAATAATTTTAAATCTTCGCTACGGTTAATTTTAATTATATTTATAATATTTTGTTTGGTTAGGACATAGAAAACAAAATCACAATACATGTATCTAATATATCAATATACATAAAAAAAAAGCATGCGAAGGCAGCATAATTAAAAAATGGAAAATTATGGGACTTTTATAAATTGGCAAACACTAACAAAATTAGAAATGAGTACCTTTTTATTTCTGAAGAAAAAAACTGCTTAATTTGGTAATTAACCAGTGTCAGACAGGCTATGTCTCAAAATTAGTATTGCCAGCCTGTCTGACTGGAGTTTTTGTGAAAGCTTTTGTTGGTCCTTTCCTTGTTAACCCATATTAACTGCCACTGTCCTTGAATGATTGTTCAGGATAGCGTCAGATGCAGACATCTTATATTTTGGTTATGTTGATGTACTTGAAGTTTTGAATATTTTTCTCCCTGCTTATGCCACTTACCAGTACTTTCCTTTATATGACAACTGAGTTTTAAACTTAGGAGTTGCTTCCTTTCTTGTATGACAGGTATTTATCTTCAGGCAATCTGAGAGATGCTAACATATTGATGGAAGAGATAAAGAATGAAGTTGCATCTAAGGAGATTAAATTTCCTCAGACAGATTTAATGCAGCTCATCAACTTTCTATTGCAAACGTAAGCTGTCATGCCTCATAGATTGATTGATTAAATTTGTAGTCCTGAATCATCAGTGTGTACTGACCTGGTGACTGTCGAGAGGTATGAAGAAGCTTTGTGAGGATTTTCTAGCAGTTTTGTTTGAATTCAAAACACTTTCTCGAGTTATTTGGATGGGTTAGAATCTTCTAATTTTAAGGCTTTTTCTTTGCCTTTACAAATGTTATGGTTTAATGGTTGTGTTCGTGGCTTCAGTTTGATGTTTCATGCATGGTGCTTTTAACTTTTAAGGTACTCTTGCTGTCAATATGAATAGGGACTTGTCAGCTCTGTAGCATTTTCAGCCTCACTTATTTTAATTGTTTCTTTGTAGTTTCTAACTCTTTATAGGAAGATAACTAATTCCGACTTTTCTTGCAGGTTGGAGAGAGATGCATTGCCTCTTTTTAACATGTTGAGATCAAATTATAAATCAAGTATTGACAGGGAACCTACATTCAACGAGGTGAGCTCGCCTACTTATCCTTGTGTCTGTGTGTTGTATGTGTTGACACTTATTGGTAGGTAGTAGGTACCTAATTTCTACATGATTTTTTATTCTATGTGAGCTTTATTATGTACTGTGTTTTAATTCTTTTCATCTCTGCATCAAAGGAGAAACTCATCATCATTTGACTTGAAAAACTTTGATCTAGATGTGGGATGATATAGCAGAGAAGTTCTACGGAGTACAACGGAAGAATCCTATGGGAATGTTTGGAGATATATTCAAGGTAGGCCTTTGCCACCTTTTTATATTCAATACTATCCACCTTTGCATGGACATATAACAAACTATTGGATATCTAATTTAATTGATAATTGATAAATTGTATGAAACTCTTATCAACTTCAATTTTATTTTTCCCATCAATTTATTCCATGATCAAGTAAATGAATATTTAATTTACAAGATTAATTCGACTAATTTGTAAATTAGTTTATTGTTTAAATCATGACATTGTGTTGAAAAAACTTGGTGTATGTAAATCCTTACTTTTCTTTGTTTGTTTTAAAAGTTTATATGTTTTCAGATTTGGTCTTATCTCTCTCGACGTTTTGTAGAAATTTTTGTTGAAGAAATAACTTTGAAAATAATTATTTAATAAATAAACTTAAAATGTCTATTTAGTAAATTAACTTGTGAAAATGCTTTCTATATGCTTCACAACGAAATTTTCTTACAAAGCTTTGATAGTTTAGTCGCTATTTATTTTTCATCATTTAAACATGCGTGTGAAGGAAATATACATTTTTCCTCTGAAAAGACTGAAATTCACAACTCCATAGGATGATGGTTTTTTTTTTTTTTTTGTTGGATACACAGGATCATGGTTTAACACTTGTGCAGTCCTAATTTGAAGCCGAATTTTCATATGAATTGTATCAAATATGGAAAAAAAAAAACATTGATTTTAGAAGGTTCTTGTTGTGTGTATGTGTCCTGTTTTCATTTCCATTTTAATCCCTCCATTTGCAACTCAAATCATGGAAAGTTTTCTTTTTGAGAAGTGGAAGTTTCAATTTTTTCACGCATTAGGGAATTAGGGTTATTAGGAAATGCATGTGTTGTGTTACTTTGTAAATAATATAAGCATGAAGTGATCATATTGTCTACAAAAATTGTATAGCTCAAGTATAAATCAAACGATGTAACTTTCTGGGGGATCAATTTGTAACTCGAACACTGATTTTAATTTCTTACTATGCAGTTGATGGGGGCTGATTGATGATAATAATTAGCCAGATGCCGAAAAAATTGCGTCCCATTTACTGCAAATGGTAAACCTGTTCGACAATATAAAAATTATGTTGGGCCTGTAAGATTTATTTCTTCTGTTCAAGAAACATAAGTGAATTTATCTTCTTTTGAGCAATATCTTTGTAAAATCTTTTTAACTGTGTTTTATTTTAATGAATTTGTTGTAAAGGTCAGCAGTTTTGCAGACTATTCAGCTGCTAGATTGTTTTTCCTGCAAAAAATCTTCATTGGTGATTCGTTGCATTTTAGTTGGCCTCTATAATCTGGCTTATTTGAGGTTGGAAATTAAATAACCTGCAGTGATTATTCTCTTTCCCTTTGATATTTTCTGTTTGCTTTGTTGAGTGGAATTTGATGTCATATCGCCCACAGAAATTTTATGTACTAAGAGTGTTTGGATTAGCTTCTTATAATAGATTGTGGAAAACAAAATTTGATTATTGGAATAGTTTATCAGTTGTTGTTCTCCCCTGCCTATACCAAAACTACGATTTTGGTGGAAAAATATATTTTGGCTAATATTGAGTGGTTGGGTTTTTTTTTCCCAAAACTTAGTTTTCTATCAGATAAGATATATTGTTCCATTGCCTTTGCTTATGAGTGAGTAGCTATTGAATTCTCTAAATATGAATATATATATGTTTTCAAATCTTCATTACTCAGCGGGAAAGGCCTTTGTGGCTTCTTCCAATTCTCTATATGTTTCATGGTACATTTTTTACAGGACAAGCCATGGAGAAAATTCTTGTGGATGACTAACTTTTTAGACTCATCCCTAAGCTCAAATTATGTTTAAATTCTCATCCTATAAGAATTAGGATGAAGCCAAGGAAAACTTAAAGAGAATGGGGAAACAAATCTGTGTTTCCATTCATTTTTACTTGCCAGGCCTTGTGCTTTACAGGTTATCTTAAAAATGAATCAGAGTTCAAGGCCTATGACGTAAATTTTATATTTGGTAATAATATTGATATTGATTCTACATTGAAGTGTGGATCAAATGGTCGTCCAAACTATGACTCAAGGTTCTAAAACAATTTGATTCTCAAGTGCAAATCGTCCTTAGGAAAAGGCGTCTTGTTTTAGTGCAATAGAAGGTAAAATATGGAAATTTAACAAATTTGGTAATGGAAAGGCATTGCAGACCCAAGAAAATCAATTTGCATGATCTTTGTTTCGGTTTTTAAAAGTACTTGACTTTTCATTACCAGAAATTATGGTGCGCCATGTGTTAGAATTGAAACAATCCATGTATTTGTGTGTGCCCAAAATTGTTAGTTTATAGATTTAGTATATAGGGCTAACTCTCCACAAGTTAGCCTTAAAATAATGTGATTGGTTTTCTCACCTACAAACTGAATTTGTTAAAATTAACATACAAAATCTTTAGGAGCTGCATAATTCATGATAAATGTGTGCTTTTTGTTTATCAATTTATTAATCCTCACCTTTGTGGTAATAAGAAAGTGCATTTGGAATCTTAACTTTGTTCCCCTTTATGTGACCAAAGTTCCATTCATTTGATGTGAGGTGACTATTAGTTATAAGAGCATCATATACTAATGTGCTTTTTTGACGCTTCCTTCATAATTGAACTAAGTTCATTGCCCTCAAAAAGTTCAACTTTTGTTTTTTTTTTTTCCCTTCTTTTAACATAATTGGTTGTCTTTGAAATTATTTTATATAATTCAAAACTAATTTTGACGTTAAAAAAGTAACTTGTGTCTCCATTCAATATATATAGATAGATATATTAGAATATTTAAATAATAACTATATACAAACAAAATATTAAAGTTATTTTCCCCTGCCAAATGATAATAATATTAGTAAATTTAGTCTATGATATATATATAAAAAAAAGTAGTAATAAATGATCATGTAATAACATCAAAGATAAACTCTCATATCACATCATGATATTAATTTGCCCGTTAATATATCATTAATTAAAAAATTATATTAATAGGTTGGCAAGCTTAACAAAAAATTCTTCACTTGATTTGATATTTAGATATTCGGAGTGACACATAATCTATCCATCTATGTTTCATGAACCTAATTTTATTGAGTTTTTTTTTTTCCAAAAAAAAGTAAGATAGGCATATTTATGTGAAAGGAAAGAAGGGGTTTTATTTGTTTATTTGATCGGAAAGAAGGGGTTATATATGATAATCACTGTTGTTAGATTCTTCATTATGGTATATAATTTGAGAGTTAGGACCCAGTAATCTGACACAAATCTTGGATTAACCTTATTTCTGTTAGGATTTAGAAACAACCACAACCCCAGAATATTGGGCTTTCTGGCTTGGTAAATTGATTCCTATCTCTCCCATTTTTTTAAAAAAAAGAAAAGAAAATCCCTCCAATCATTTTCCCTTCACTTGTTCTCTAAGAAAAGGAACAATCCCTTGTCGGTACAATCATTTCATAACTTGTGCTTCCAATCACAAATCTCTCTCTGCTTCTTCTTGCTTTTTTTACCCTATTAAATTAAATTGGACTTACCCAATATAATTACAGTATTAACTTGAATTGCACATTGATTGACCCGGAGCATTTGGATCAATTGCCACTGGTTGTTCCTTCTTAGAAGTCAAAATTTCAATCTTTTAGGAATGTAGCAGCTTAGGTGGTAGGGTCACCACCCATATAGGATAGTTTGTAATTCCTTAAGAAGTTGGTTAAGATACTGGCTACTCAAAAAAATAAAAAAAAAGCACACATTGATTGATCACTAAACGTTTGGTTTAACTAGTAAGAATTGTTCCAAACTGGAAGGATCATTGCCAATATAGGGTGGTTTGTAAGTCTTTGAAGAGTTAGTCACACTATATTTGGTCCTCATGGGGAAAAAATTACACATTGATTGTTGGGGTGTTTTATAATGATAAATTTCAAGAAACAACATATGAGATATTGTTTTGGATGGGATTTATCTACAAAACTTGATTAATCGGTTTAAATTTTCGTTGCGTATTCTCCTTAATCAGGTCATGATTTTAAATGCATGAGATATTGTTTAGGATGGTATTTATCTATAAAACTTGATTAATTGGTTTAAATTATTTAGTGCTTACTGTCCTTAAACAAGGTCATGATTTTAAATCTTATGTGGGGAAAAAATTACCACGAAAGAATTATACACCTATTTGATTCTACCTAATTCAACTTGAATTTATTGGCCTAATATTACTTAGTTTTTTTTTTCCTTACAGTTACTCAGTACTTGTTTGAATCAGCTTATTTTAACTTTTAAGTGATTTTATGTTGTACAGTTACATGTAAGAGAAGAATTTTGTCTCCTAAAATGTAAAAATATTTATTTGCAGTAAAACAAACGGTTACTTTGTAGAAACCACTGTAAATTATACAAAAGTAGGGAAAACACTCCACTAATATATTTAATAGAATTTAAGTTAAACTTAGATATATGCATGTTCTTAAGATGATAGCATTGGTTTATTTGCAGGATTATATTGCAATTTTTTTTGGGTGATGTAAAGCAAATAGATATAGTAGTTTCACCTAAATGAGGGGAGAATGAATGATTAACGCAACTCCTTTTTTTTGGTTGGTCTCACTGCTTTTTCTTTAAATTTTTTTATAATTAATGATTAGGTTCACAATGACATTAGTTTAGATTCTGCCTTTTTGTTTTGTCGCACACTGATATATAAATATAATATAATAAAAAGGACTGGAGTCTGGAGGCAAAGATATTTTGAGCTTATCATTTAATCATGTGGACAGGGAGCATAGTAGCAACTAGCAAGTCAGAACACTATTTTTATAAATAATGCATTATATCTCTCAAAAGAAAAAAATTTAAAATAAAAAAATAAAAAGAAGACAAGAAGAATCTAAAATTTGTCAAAAGTGGGGACACTTTCCTTTTGTTGTTTTAATTAGTTGCCGAACTTAATCCCACTTGAAACCTTTCTCTCCTAAAAAGCTTTGAAGTGTTCGCATTTCTGTCTCCAACATGCCCTTTCCATTAATTACCCTTAGTGAACCTTACTTGCTTCAAACTACATCACTAATGTCAACTTTTTTTAGTTTAATCATGGATTAAGGTGGGTGCCATTCTCTTAATTAAATCAAGAACACTGTGTATGAATAATTTTTTTAAAAAAAAGAAATAAAAAATCAATAATTAACATTCATAAACTTTAAATTCATACAAGGATAATCAATGAATAGTTCCAATTTTAAAATTTTATCGATGATAAGGACCTGAATTCAAGTATCAATACTTTCTATATATGAATTTCTTCAGAGTAATAATTACTAATTGTACATAAAAATATATCAGATCTTTCTGACTAAGAATATTTTCAAACAAATACTTTTATCAAATTTTATGCTATGATTTCCATCTCTCTTTAAATCAACCATGTTTGTTTGGTTTTATGAATGTAAGGGATTCCCAATCAATTTTTTTTTTCAGTTTATATGAGATATATAGAATTAACATTAATATAAAATATAAACTTTATAAATTTTTAAAAGTGTTGCAACTCAATGATCTCTAAATTTCATACCTATCCCCTTTATATATATTGCAATCATCCATTTGCAGCGACCAAGAATATTTTAGGAAAGCCGACAAAAGTAGTGATAATTAAAAGTGCAAAATTATGACTGCAACTACATTGTTTTTTTTTTTTTACCAAGAAAAAAAAGAAAGATTAACTTATAGACCCTCAACCACTCTACCCTCTCAATCCAAAGGGGGGAAAAAGAAAAAAGAGTCAAATCATCCACGTCGAAACCAGAAGAACCTTACAGATACCCCATTATTACGTGCTTATTTGTATTTACATGATGTGTTTGGATGAGAGGAAGGGAGGCTGTGCTTTATTGTACTCCCCTCATTTTTATTTATAAAGTCACATTAGTTGGATTGAGTTGTTCAAAAAGATAAAAGTTAAAATTAGTTAAAGGGTTAAGCTCATTTGCCTACACAAGTTGTCACAAAATCTTAATTTTAACTCGGGAGTGTTTTTTAGAGTAATGTCATATTTTAGAAGTTTCTAGATCATAACAATTTTGTCTTAGTCGTTATTAAGATTAAGATTGACATTTAGTTTATCAAACATACTAAGTTGATAGGTCCACATGTCATCCACATCATTTTTGTTTTGGAATAAAATTGCTTCTAAATGAAAATTTATACGGTAGTATTACACCTTAGTAAAAACTTCCAAGTCAATATTACTATTCAATGAAAACTTTTAGAGTAAATTTGCATTTTAATAAAAATGATGTGGATGACAGATGGAACTGTAGGTCAACATATTTAGTTAACTAATGGTCAAACTTAACCCAAATAATAGTTAGGGCAAAATTGTTGCAATTTGAAAACTTCCAGTGCGACATTACTAAAAAAAAAAAGACTTACTAGCATAATTGAAATTTTGTAACAACTTTTAGGATAAAAATGAACCTTGACTGTTAATTAAAACTAATAAGTATGTGAAAAACATACTTTTTTAAAAAAAATATTCCCTTCAGTCTACAACATAAGGCTATTGGAGTCTGGAGAGCAATTCATGATTGTTTGTCAATGTTTCCCATATAATTGATGCATAAACATGACTCGTTATATTTTTCTCGCTCCTTCAATACCTGGTTTAAAATAGGTACTATAGAAAATTTCTTTCAACCAATTTAACGAATTAAATACCATTTTTTGGTTTTGACAAATTAATTAAAGTGATGTTATGAATTTTATAAATGTATGAATGTCTGTAACATCTAAGAATAAGGCTCTTCATCTTTTATTCATATTGAATAACATTATAACTTATTACTAGTAAATTGAAAGTTTTGTAACATTCATTTTCATAATATGAAATGGTACAATTATGTTGCTTAATACACCTCTTCATGTATTGTAACTCATAGAGTTAGGGCCTATTTGTAGTGAGTGTTTCTGGGCAATGGCAAGCGGTGGTTGGAAAAAAAAAAGTAGCTTATGGAAATTGGGTGTTTGGTAGAAGCTTATGAAAATAAGTTATTTATTCATAAGTCACTTTTTGTATTCCCAATCAAAACACAAAGTAATTTATTCTAGTCCCAGTTAGTCACTTTTTCTACCTCCAACTTAAATACAATTGGCTTATGATAAGTTACTTATTTTTATAAGTTCTTAATCATAAACCACTTATAAAAATAAGTCACTTTTAATAAGCCACAGCCAAACGGACCCTTAGTCTTCAATATTGAGGTCCCATAAATAGAGGTATGTACATACACTTGTGATGAAGGAATTGAATGAGGTTTACTCCATTTTGCTCTCCAGTTCTCTTGTCTTACTTATTTTCATAACATGTTATTAGCACGAGTTTGCTCTGAAGACTTATGACCTAATTTTTTAGTTCTTCTACTCTCTAACTTTCTCATTTTCACACTATAATTTATATTGTTTATTCTGTACACTATTTTATCTTTCTAGTTTATATTATTAGTTGTTTAATATTATTTTTATTTATTTTTTTAGGTTATCTATTTTATCTTTCATGTTATTATCTTTTATTTTATTTTTTTTCATCTTTCATTTTATTTTGCCTTTTTACTGTCTACAATATATGTAATGTTAATTGTTTATATCTATCTATCTATCTATTTTTATTATTTATGTTATGTTGTTTTAAGTTTCTTATTTTTATGTAGTTTTTTATATTTAATTTATAATTTATTTCTTCAATATTGTTTCATTTATATATTGTTACTTATAACGTTTTTATCATATAGATGTAGTTGTTTAATTGATATTACTATATATATTTATATAATGTGATCTATATAACTAAGAGTTTATCTATAATTTATATCTCATTATAAATTTGAATTTACTTAATTTATTTTGTTATAGTATTCTTTTAATTTATTGAATGGCCAGAAGCCATAATACTTTTAATTTGTGATTGGATGATCATAAGTCACATTACTTTTGTAATAGTTTTTATATAAAAGAACACAATTCATTTCAGTAAATGATGTGACCACAAAAAATTGGGCCTTTTGATGATTTGATTGTTTCAAATATCAAACTCTGAAGGCTAAAAGTTCAAACATCAAATGACATAAAAGGCTTTTGTAGCATTAAAATGGTATTTTTACCATACACATTGTCTTGAAGACAAATAATTCATAACAAATTATGTCACTAAAAAATAAAGGTCCTAAAGAGTTATAAGCATATTTTGACGAAATCACATTGTTCAATGCCTAAATGAATACACATTGTGACCATTAGATGCTAGTAGTGTTACTCCCTCTTTCTCTTTCATTTCCTATCGTAATACTCATCTATGTATCACCCCAAATATCTATGTGAGAATCTATTATCAGCAACAATATTACTCTTTATTTTTTGATCAACAGAAATTATGCTATTTTTGATTTGGTTACTTTTTAGGAAGTCACTTAGTTATATCAATAAATTACATATGTTTGCAAAAGAACTCTATACAATATTATGTTTATAGAAAATTTTTGTACCATGTCTTGAAAGCCAATAACTTAACAATTGTATCATAGTCCTAAAGACTAGCATATTATAGAACTTATGCCTACAAACAAGGCATATGAGCAAGGTAAAAATTGGCATTTAAAATCCAATAATGAAAATTATTGCTTTTGAAAAAAAATAATGTCTTTGCCATATGTCAAAGTACATATTTTACTAGGGCAATTGAGATAGTGATATGAGGAAAAGTTGTATCATATACAAAGTAACCAAATCAATATACATGAAAAAATGATAAGAGGGGTTATGGAATCAAATGGCAAAAAAAACAAGAAGGTAGTCATGATATTGATGTATTTTATTGTGTCATTTATGTGTAAATTTAAGGGATAATATATTGTCTAATAAGATTTCAATTGAGACCCTCGTTGTGACCCTTTAAAATAGTAAGAGTATAATGTTATTATACTATATAACTCTAGAATTGAAGGGTTGTTAGTGTTTATTCCTATAACCGTCAATTGTACAACTAAGTGGTTTAATAATAGAATTTATTTGTTAACATATGGTGTATGTTACTGTTATTCATACATAAATGAAGTTTACAATATCAAACATATAAATTTTTCTTATGGGATTTGTGCTTTTATGTTGCTACACAGATTTTTATCAAACATTCAACTCATATATACCAATATCAAAGTATTTTCTTTCATTATTAGCCTTGCTTTTTATTTTAGCTCTATCTTTCATCTCTTTTTTTCTCTTGAGTGCTATTATATTGTCTTGCATATATGTGCAGTTTTTTTTTAATTCCCAAAGATTTTGTTATTGAAAGGTATACAAATACTCTACAGTTTATATTTTATTTTTGATAACTTACTGTCTTTTCTCACAATTTCTTATATTGTTATTTCCTCTCCTTCTTCTTCTTATCATTATGTTTAACTTTCGCACATTAATCATGATACAATATATATATATATATATGATATATAGTGAAATCAAATTAGCTTTATGTGACAATTGTGGAAAAAAATCAAATATCATGTTTGGATTAAGAGAATGATAATTTTTTATGGGAAAATTTATTATGAATAGGTTATGATTTGTTAGACAAAACTATTTTTGTATTGTGTGTAAACTATGTATATAGTGCAAGTAAAATTTATGGATTATTACATAAATGGGAAAATTTAAAAAAAGACTAAATATCATAATTATTCATTTTTTGTTAGTGTAATGCATTTGTCTTTACATTTCTCTCAAATTAATTTTAGTCCCTAAACATTACAAATCATTACAATAAGATCTTCATATATTTCGATTGTGGATCTCTTCATATTTCCTTATGCGGTGGAAGATTTCAAACATTTCACACTTTGAATATGTATCAAAAGAGGCAAATTGAAGTATATTGTTATAAGTGAAAAATGTGCAATAACATTTTTGTTAGTTCTTGAAGAATTTAACATCATAAAATTAATATAGTTTATGAAAAAACAAACATAGATTTTTTTTTTTGCAAAAGAAGATTGATCACGAAAATTTATTATCTATATATTTACATCAAAGCTTTAATTCGTTAAAGGGTTATAAATCAATAACCCAATTATATTGCAATCCATTTGTATGTGAGATATGAAATATTTAAGCTTCTCCTCACACTTGAAGGGGAGATATTTAGAAAATAAGTGTGAGTTAATATAAAAAGTTTTATTCATATACTTCCTCACAAAACACATTGATCTAAAAAAAAGGGGATGTCATACTGAGCATCTTATCAAAATTAAAAATTTTGTTGGTGGTTAAGAAACATGTTACAATAAACCAGAAGTTTACCTATCTAAAACAAATTTATTATGTAGTATGACTTGTTTGATCATCCAAGTCATACATATGATACAAACTATCAAATATTATGTATTGACTTACATTGAAGAACTAAAAGATTCTTGAAGAATAACCAACATATTGTACAATTTAATATTTGATATGTGCTGCTTGTTCTCAAACTATCACTAGTTACAATTTGGAATGAATTCTACAATTTTAGAAATATATTAAACCATATAGAGGCTCATTCAAATAGCATGTACATAATAGAAGTATCAAATAAATTAGATAGATGCTCTATAAGATGGTTACATGTGAAATTACTATTAATTTGCAATATGAAGTTTGCAAGAATGTTTAAATAAATTATTATATTAATCGTGCAATTTTTAGATTATATGATCCAAAAATCATTTATTAAAGCCTTCAAATATACTTATGAGAACAAAGTTTCTATTTGAGTGTTGTCATATTTGATCTTACAAATTGCAGACTTATATAAGCTAACAAAATTCTCCTGGTAAAATTGGCTTTTAGGCAGGAGCTATATATTTTTTATATTAAATGTTTGAATGTGCAATGTTGATTTATATCAATCTACCACATGCAAATAGATGAATATTTAAAGAAAATTGTGATAAAATTGTTGGATATGAACCTTCTTCTTTTTGTTTGTCTCTAAATGAAACAAAAGGATATTTCTGATGGAAACAAATGGATTTAGGCATATTATACTACATAATTATTTGATTTTCATTCGACAAAGTTTTCCTAAAATTAGTAAGGAAAATTGAATAGCTAGAAAAGAGGGGGGAATAAACACATTATTACTACCAAGTATTGATCCTCAAATATAGTTGTATGAATCAAAAGTTCATCAGGTTTTATATTTATGAAATATTGCATAATATTTGCCAGATACAATTACTGACCCAAATGAGAATTACTAAATCTCATATTCCAATTGAAAATACTCAAATAAAGATAAATGAAAGTAAGACATGCCTAAAGCACAAGAGAATAATTGTTTTTAAAAGAAAAGAGAAAGGAACAAATAACTAAGATGAGCATATTAAGGAGGCAAGTACTCCAAAAGAAGCCAAGAGATAACTAATTGCAAAAAAAAAACCTTAAAAGAGGTTCAAGTGCCTAAAAGCAATAAGAAGATCTCAAAGAATTATGTCATAGGAAAAATGGAACAAAAAAAGTAAAGTTGTCGATAACAGTTTTGATGATGATATCACATGATTAAATGAGGATCTTATTCATAAAAAGTCATGAAAAGTATAAACAAAGGTGATTGACCAAAAGGAAAAGGAAAAATACGCATTGAACAATCTTTTTCCAATATGTGAGAAACATGGACTTGTAATCTAACATTTGAAATATAAAGTTATTTATGATATATGAATTTTCATGTGAAAATAAATATTTTCACAAAGGTCTAAAGATTATTATAATGAGGTATAATATTTAGTAGTGGATACGATAATTATTGCATATATTATTAGTTTGACAATATATACAAACAAAATAATGTGTTTATTAGATATCATTATGTATTTCATATGCATATAGATAGTAAAGTTTATATGAAAATTCTTGAAGGATATAAAATGTTAGAAGCATGTCCAAGAAATGTATTCAATATATAAAATAGGGAGAATTTTAATAAATGACCGTAGTTAGGAATTAATATCAGCGCAGCCCATAAACAAGTGAATGGATCATATGAACATGGATTTTTCTTGTTCATACAGCCCATTCACTTGTTTATGAGCTAAGCTGACATTAATTCTCAAATGCGGTCCCTTATTGAAATTCTCCCTATAAAATATTAGATTGAATGATTTGAGTATATATATAATTGATTGAAAGACATAGTGAAAAAAGAATAATATTTTTGCTAAGGTGATTTTTGCTTGTAAAAAAATATTGAATTTAATGGTTCATAAATATATTATATTTTATCAGAATATTTATGTATCATTTTAAGATTGTATTTATTATGATTATATTTGTAAAGTTTAGTTCTTACAAGTACATAGGGAATAACAAAAATGAGATTTGGTGTGATAGTTATATGAACATATTATATAAGAAGGTAGCATATATCGATATTTTAACATATTCAGAAAATGTGTTAGAGGAATACATTTCAACAAAATATTTTTTGATAATTCATCTCATAGCTTGACAGCTAAAAGAAATATATACTCGATAATGCATTGGAAGTAATGTTGTGATCAAGATGAATAAAATTGATGTTGTTATAAGGGGGTAAAAAATTTATTATCTTAAGGGGAAATAGATACAATGATGTACTCTTTTCTTTAATTAATGTTTTGTTCCTCTAGATTTTGTTGGTAAGGTTTTTAATTAGACAATTTCAATATATATTGCGTACTCTTTTTCTTTCACTAGTTTTTTTGTCACATCGGGTTTTTCAAAAGAAAGTTTTAATGAGACACAATGTTTAGTTATGGACATCCAAGGAGTAGTGTTATGAATATTATAATTGTATGGATGTCCATAACATCCAAAAATAAAGCTCTTTATCTTCCATTCATATTAAATAACATTATAGATTATTGCCACCAAATTGAAGGCTTTGTAACATTCATTCTTTATAATACGTAATGGTACAAATGTTGTTTAATACATCTCTTCACGTAACTTATAGGGTTGTTAATCTTCAATATTAAGGTCCTATAAATAGAGGCATGTACATAGATTTGTGATAAAGGAATCAAATAAAATTTGATTACTCTCTTATCTTGCTCATTTTCATAACAAGTGATTTGTATTGTGAATGTCTTTATTTTTGTGTGTGTAAAGGGGGGGGAGAGAGTATGGGTAATAATTAATGCAATATATGAAATTAATGAAGGGCAGTAAAAAATGCATTTAGTATTCAGAAAAAAATCAAATAAAGACACAGAATTAAAAAAAAGAAGATCTTATGAATAAAAGGGAGTATATTTATAGGTGGTATGAAATTAAAGCACGTGCATGGGATAAGTGGAAGTTGTTGGTTTGAGTTGTATCCAACCATCAAACCCTACTTTTTTCTGGCAAACAATTGAAGAATTTGGAAAGGACAATAATAATTCATGTGCTTCTTTCTTCATCAATTTATATTATCATTAAAATATCATGAGATTCTTTTTTTTTTTAAAGAAAAAGAGAAATCAAAGATGTGTCGCAATTATATAGATATATATAAATTACCAGTATTGAATATTGTTGTGCTTGATAAGAATCCTGCATGCATTTGCATTTGGAAATATTTATTCAAAAGTTTCCATCATATAATGGAAGAAAACTTCAACATCTATAAAAGTTGCACACTGATTTCTTAAATTACCATAGTTTTAGTATCCCGTACGTAACTCTCTTTGACAATAGTTAATTTTGATCCATGTTATGATTTTTTTTTTTAACTTTAACACCAGATCATCAGTCAACTTAAGTCACTACGCATGATCTTTTTTTTTTTTTTATGACACGTTTGTCAAGTATTAACGTGAGTATATATTTGATGATAGCTGGCTAATTAACTTAAAAGTAACTTTTGAGTTAAAGGGCAGATTTTCCATGCTAGCTATCTTGTGTCTCTATGATTGGCTCTTATATGCATTAAACCCAACGGAGCATGTTCGAGTCGGCGTACCCAAAAAGTGCAAATTTTCTTGATTATTTTTTTATATATATTTTTGCTGAGAGTTTGTTTGGTGCAAAAGATTTTAAAAGGAGAGAAAATTTTTATAAGTTGGCCGGATTTAAGAAAATCGAAAAAGTAGAATTACAAAATGTTAATATAATATAAAAAATATGTAAAATAAAAGAGTAATAAAAATTAATTGATAGTATACATGGTATCCTTAACTTTCCATTGGGCTATGTTTTCCAGAATGTTTCAAGAGTAGGACCGTAATGATGTTTGATATACTTTATTGAACATTAGTTGAACAGCTGTGACTATGGTTAAAAAGCATTTTTGCTTTAAACATTTTTCTCAGAGAGCAAATGATGTCCATGTTTAAATTAGAAGAAAATAAAAATCCATAACGCGTTATCAATGTTTAAAAAAAATTTCTCAGTGGAGACATTATACTACACTTTTTAAGAGTTATTATCTCCTGTTTTAAATATAAGAATTAGACTATGAATTTATTTTTATCTTAAATATAATACCTCAATCTATTCTAAATTTGTAATTTTCTCTCCAAATTTTTATTGATTACACGTAGGAAGATGGTTTACATCAAAAGCAGTCACAATACAAACATAAGTGATAAGTACAAAGGATATTTTAGAGAAACTAATACATGTTTATTTCAAATAACTAACTTACCTAATTTCCTTAATTTTCTATATAATGCTTATTATATATTAATAAGGATGAGTGGGAGCAAGTAATATGCTCATAGTTGGAAGGGAGCCTCTCCATTTCTTTATTATCCACTTCCCTCCACTTCTTTATTTATTACACCATTTGAGCAATTCTAACAGCTGAAATTTAATATCATGTACAAAGTAAAAAAAAAATGTATAGAATACTTTAATAAAAGTATAAATACTTCAACCATTTTTTAATGATTTAAATTATTTAATTACATTTTTATTATTTAATATTATAATAATGTTTTTATAAAATATTATATTTCAACTTTCAAAGATGATGTAATGGTGTAAATAAAGAAGTGGAGGGAAGTCGACAGTAAAGGAAATGAAAGCCTCTTTCCCTTTAAGATTATTACCACATACTAATTTATCATTTAGTTTTATAATATAAGTCACTTGTAAAAAAAAAGTTTTAAAATATAAGTTACTTGTAGTGTCATAAATAAGCTTTTGACAATTTTACCCCTATTGACTTATATTTAAAAATCAATTCAAATAGAGATATATATGTGTGTGTTAATGCAAAGTGATAAAAGTGAAGTGAAAGAATATGTGTGCCCTTCATAAATAAGGGCAAATATAAATAAATTTATCTACTTAATGCTTTTATTATTTTGTAAGAATGTGGTACAAGTGACTTGAGAGAAGAGCCTCTCCATTTACTTCTTTTTCCACTTAATATCTCAACCATTGAATCATGATTTAATGGATGAGATTTACTACTATGTAATAACATCATAATTATATATTTGTATTTTATTTAATATTATAATATTATTTTATACAGAGTATCAAATTTAATCCATTAAAACATGATCTAAAGACTAAGTATTAAGTGGAGAGGAAATAGAAAAAAAATTAAGTGAAGACACCTCGCTCCTAAATGACTTATATTGTGAAAAGAAGTTTATTAGCTAAGTTATTAAATATGCTCAAATAAGTTTTACAAGTTCATCCTTTTTAAAGTCTTTTCTCTGTCTACATTTATATATCATTATCAAATCGTTATCCTTTTTTTTAATCTTTTTAATAAGAATTAAATAAAGGTAAAATTAAAAAAATTCATTCATAACATGTAAGTGGAATTATATTTAAAACCATTTTAAAAAAAATGAATTTCTAATAAAGACCACAGTGGTACGTGTCTTGAAATAGTTGGGGAGTTGATTACATATATACATATATATATATATATATATTCCGTTTTATTTTTCAAAGATGCTTCTTCCACACAATTAACTTTGGTTTTCCTTTGTAAAAGAATATTAATTAGAAGGCAAAAAAAAGAATATTAATTAATTTGTACACGTAACTCTTCATATTAAAATATTATAACTAATGACAATACAAGTCTGCAATACAGGATACAGATGAATCTTATTTAAAAAGAAAAAAGAAAAAAGAAAAAAGCAACAAATTTATATGGATCACAAAAGTAGAAGTATATATGCAAATAGATATTCGTTTGTATATACATATAATTGAAGAGAGAAAGCGTGTGAGCTCACAGTTTCAAAGGAATCAAAATCCAACTTAGCAATGACGCGTGGACCTTACGATCCATATACGAATGATATTGGAAGCCAGTTTTCTTGCACTAATATATATATTTATATATTTATATATATATATATAAAGGTAACTTCGAGGATAAACATACATGAACATGCATCATCTTCCCTGTTTCTTCTAAGGTGGACAAAAATCAAACTACATGCTTTTGAACCTTCTTGTTTCATGAATTTGTTATCTGTTTTTCTAGCTAGTTTCGATTGTGCCAACACACACATATAATTTTTTTTTATGACAAAAGTCCATGAGACTATTACCACAATAACATGTTTTAACATGTTATATATTTGTATAAGAACTGTGGATTACGTCTATGTCTATGTATACAAGTATGCGTATCATTTTTTGTTTAAACTCGGGTACATATTTAATCTCCAAATCACTTTAATTTTTAAACCTGAGACTAATCCTTGTCGAGGTTTAAACTTTAAAGGCAAAGCGTTCTTAACAAGTGCATATTTTAAAATTCAAATTTGTATACTCCTCTTCAAGGGACAACGTTACTTTGGATTTGGAACTTTTTTTCTAGGCAATATTGATCCTTTATCAATCGAGAGGACTCAATCAATTTGTGATAACAATACTTGAGGAAAAATTCAACTCTGAAGATTATTTTTCGTTATTGCTAACTGTACACTTATTGTAGTCTCTACAAAGGGTTCAAACTCAACTTCATGCTTAAGAAAGTCTTAATAAAAGTGTTTAAATATCATTTGGTTTACATGTCTCCACAACTTCAAAAAAACTTGATGCGTCTACCATAATTGAACTTTTTAAAAAAACACATTTGAAATTTTTTTAATTTTTTAAAATTCAATAATACCAAGATATGAATTAGGCAATATTATATTTTAGATATATGTATGTATAAGAGAAGTATAAGCCAAAAACATAAATTTGTATCTCAATCAACAAGCATTACTTAGAGAATTTTTTAAGGAGTAAAACTTTGTACATTCAAACAAAATGTGAACTATTGAATTGTTTCATGCTAACAAATTACTCATTTTTATTTTACATTAAGAAATAGGATGAAGGGAGTATGCTAATTTACATTAGACAATAATTGTTCAAATGAAAAAACAAATGGAGGCCGTTCAAAAAAATGGAGAGTTAAAATAAACAATCTAATGCATAAACGTGAAAAAGGTTGGTTTGTCTCGATGTGTGTATGATCAATCTCACATGCCTATGCATAATGCTGAGATGCTGCTTCAAGTCCTAAGTCACTAACCATATTGACTTTTATGCTTCAAAAGCATCCAATTCTGAAATTCTATAGTAATAATCATAATAACTAACAATAATTAATTTCGTTAACTCTCCAATTTTCCAAATCCTAGCTAGTATTTTAGGCTTTGATCTCTACAAGTATATACTCCCATAATTATCGTATAAGTCAATTTAAAGTAATCTCACACCTATCAATAAAAATAGTTAAAAACATTCAAAATTATTATTATAAATTCAAGTGATTTTTAAATATGGGCTGATATAATATTCCATTCAATTCTTTTTATAAACAATTTTCTCTCTTTTAAAGCTAACTTTAATATAACCAACTTTTTTTCCTTGTGTCTCAAAATTTAAACTATTTTTTTCCTTTATTAACATTATTAAATACATATTTTTATATTAATTACTCCCACTTACAACTATTTCTCTTTTGTTCAATCATTTATTATGCATTATCTCTCATATTTTATACTTATTCTCTCATATTTTTACCCATTACCCCTCTCCTATGGTCTTTTCATAAATAAAGGCATATTTAGAATAAACGTGATATTTTTGACACATTTATCATTTTAGTTGATCTTAACCATTAGTTTGTTTTGCATAATCAAGAAACAACTGCTTACAAAAAAGATTAGAGAGAGTACCTTTTTTTTGTCTGAAATGATATCAAATTAATTTATACATTCTCTCACTATCCTTATTAAATATGGGTATACAGAGAGAGAATATGTAATTTAATATTTCTTACAACTAATAAATGTAATATTATTTTACCAAAAATAAATAAATGTATTATTAAAATGACTAAAAACATTTGTTATAAGACGTTTTATATAATATGGACCAGAGGAGAATATAAATGCAGATAATTATATATATATATATATATGTTTGGAGTGAGAAAAAATTAAGTGGGAAAGAATATTAGGAGAGAAAACTCTTAAAAAATAGTAAATTTATTTTTACCATTTTAGGAATTTTTGTCTTAGTATTGCCTTCACCTATTTTTTTTTTCACTTTTCTCTCCATCGAAACATACCCATAGACGCAAACCTTCAAATTTTCAACTAGGAACAAATAATTCTTTTAGAAATTTGGTGTCCTCTAAAAGCTCATGTCTCACGATAGAAATATCAGTCTACACATAATGCATCACAAGGCAGTCTTTGTAATTGACTGAAAAATAATAATTTAGTCAAAAAATTCACAAATGTTATTTGAATAATGCTTAAAGATTATGCACGCTTCATCAGTTCAAGCATTGAAAATAGGTATGAGATTTTGAACGATATTCACACACACACATATGGACATGCATGAGGAAAATAAATAAGGTTTAAGGGGCATTTTGCCCTAAAAGTTTTTATTAAGAAGCAATTTTGTTTCAAAAGTTTTTTTGAGGCAATTTCGTTCCAGAAATTTCAAAAAAGAAGCAAGTTTGCTCTTATCATTATCTCGGTTAATTTTGACCATTAGTTAAGTAAAGATATTGAATTTTTTGTCCACATGTTATTTCAGTTTTTTTTTGTTAAAATGTGACGCCTTAAAAGTCTATATGTCATTTACTTCATCTTTTTAACATTAAATTTAAAATTTTTTAGACAAATATTCACCTTAAAAAAAAATACAAAGATGACATCTAGACTACCATCTTAGTATATTTGATCAACTAACAGTCAAAATTAACCGAGATAACGACAATAACAAAATTACTCCATTTTTTAAACTTCTGGAGTGAAATTGTTGCCCAAAAAATTCTAGAGAAAAATGGTCTCTTGGTCACAACTTTCCGGACAAAATTGCCCTTTAACCCAACAAATAATTATTTAAATTATCAACTAATAAAAGAAATGTAGTCGTCATTAATTTTTACAAATATAATTAAAGCAAGAGTTGTTTTGCGTTAGGAGAGAAATGATGAGTTTACTTTCTTTTTCTTTTTCTTTTTTTGAGTTTAATTAACTGAATGTAGTAATTAACTTTTGTTCTTTAACTTTGGAATTTAATTATTTTTCGTTGACTTTGTTATGCGACCAAAAGTAAACCAATGATGCCTTATTTTTTTCATAACACATAACTGACTTTAATTTATATTTTTATCATCTGCATCTCCGTTAAGTAATCTCTGTTATCTCTCTCGCTCTAGTTATGAAAGTTTTTCCCAACGTCATCTCAAAAGATTACATAAACGCTAAAACAAATCTGAGGGCTAAAATAAAAATAAATAAATGATGTGTGATGATTGGAGAGGATTTAGTATGAAACCATGACATTTTTTTTTTGTTACATCCTATGTTTTGATGATAATTAAACTTCGAAGGATTTGAAAAGTGTTCTAAATTATGTTAAACTAAAGGAAAATTACTTAAGTAAGTGTACTTGAGTAATATCCATTTAATAAGAAAGAAAGAAAGAAAATGTTTTGGAACTAAGTCAGAAGAGTTGTTGGTTTGCAAGCCTTAAGGTTATATAGGAACATTGAGGATAGCCAACATTGCCATAACGGCAAGGTTTGTGGCAAGCCTTGCCATAACAATAAGGTTTTGTAACAAACCTTACTGAGAGCAAGAAGTGACTAAGAAACCTCGAGGGTGATCATTAACCTTAAGGTCACAATCATTCTTGCTTTAAGGTAAGGTTCTGAACAAATATTGTCATTGCTATAAGATTTGCTCAAAACCTTCAAGTTGGCAAGAAGAAGCCACAACCTCGAAGGTGGGGTCCAACCTCGAGGTTACAGGCTCTCTACCACAACAGTCAGGTTTGGTTCTAATCTTACTTTGGGTGCAAAATTGGACCAAAACCTTGCAGTTGGCAAGTTGTGACTCCAACCGCGAGGGTAAAGGATAACCTCAAGGGAATTGGACTTTTGTCACAACAGCAAGATTTGTGATAAACCTTGTTGTGACAGTAAGGCTGGATCATAACTTTATCTTTGATGAGATATGATCCCGACCTCAAGGGTGAGGGTTAACCTCGAGGTTACAGGTTCCTCTCACAACGGCAAGGTTAGGTCACAACCTTACTATTGGAGCAAGGCTGCAATAGAACCTTGTTGTCTTGAGAAACTGAGGGAGCCTTGAGGGTGATATCAATGGAGCCTCGAGGTTACTCATTGACCTCGAGGGTGGTAAGTATGTCTAACTTAATCATTTTCATATGCTCTGAATTACTCTTTATCAGAAACCCGAGTCCTTAAGGATTGGTCTTTAACCTCAAGGATGCAAGCATACTATGTACTATGTTTTTCAGAAACTAACCTTGAGTAAAGATTAAATCCTCAAGGGTACTACTCAATATGCTTGAATCCTCAAGGTTAATTCTCAACCTCAAGGTAATCCCATCTTATGAAATCCTCGAGGACACACTTTTATAAAAGTTCATGTGTTAATTTCTGACTAAATCCTCAAGACTACTGATTTCTAAAGAATTGCCTCGAGGATGACCAGAAACCTCAAGGGAATTTCAAAAACCAAATTTTCTAGAAAACAGAGCATTGTAACGTAAACTTTTTAATCATTAAAATTACTATTATATTGTTACCCACTTGTTTCTAACCTTTACAAATGATCCTTATTATGTATAAGAACAAGTTGTGATTCATTTCAAGGACACACACAAACACAAATCAACTGGTATGATTACTGTGGCAGAAGCATTAAATGAGTTTTACCAAATTCAATAAACCTTCACCTATCAACTTTCTTCTACTTCAATGGCTCTATTTATGACTCAAAAGGGAAATTCTTTATGTCTCAATGGAAACTACCTAGACAAATGATGAGATATCAATGGCTATAAACTAAACACCAACGGACATTAATTCCTCGGACAATAATAAATACTTGAACATTAATGACAGCAATAATCAACGACGAGAGTGATAATTTTCTAAGTGTGTTGCATTCATTTTTGTTATAAATTCCATTATTGTTCTTCAGTGATTCTTATTCAACTATACTGAAAGAGTATTTGTTACATTTAGAAATCTTTTGTGAGTTACTCAAAGTTGAGATACTTTGAGTGGGGACCTGTATTGTATCTTGTAAGGGGGAGTGATCTCTTAAAGAGGCAATCGAGTCTGTACTGTGGCACCAAGAGCCCGTTGAAATCTTGTGGATTAGTGGAACTTAGTGTGGACTGAGAACTGAACATAGGTCGTAAATTTTGATCGAACCAATATACATGCTTGTGTCTTGAGTTTCGAAGAAAATTTTATAACACCTAATTCACCCCTTCTTGAGTGTAAAGCTTGCTCTAACATTTAGGAAAATTTCATTTGAGAGTTAAATAAGCAAATTAACTTCAAGCAAACCCCAAAACATTTTGAACTTTCAGTCAAAGACTAAAGATCAAAATGAAAATAAGTTTTTCAAGTAACAAGATAATAATGTCATTTATCTTATGAACAAGTGAAATCCTCCTATAAATAAGTGTGCAACTCTTCGTGAATAAGTATAATCCTTCTATGAACAATACATTAATTTATTTTTAGTTGTCAAAATTGCACACTTGTTCATAGGAGGATTTCATTTGTTCACGAAGAGTTGCACATTTGTTCATAGGAGGATTTCACTTATTCATGAGATAAATAACATTATTGTCTTTTTATCTAAAAAATTTATTTTCATTTTAGTCTTTAAGTTTTGACTGAAATTTCTGAATGTTTTGAGGTTTAACTGAAATTAATTTACTTATTTAGTCTTCATATAAAATTCTCCCTTTATTTTTTGGTCATATCAATTATGAAAACTATGACATTGAAAATCATTTGTATATGGTCAATTTATAAGGAGATGCTTTTATGTGTTGCTTCCACACACACATATGATCATATCCAGTTGTTTGAAAATGAAAACTAAACATCAAAGGGAAAGACTTGAGAAACTATGGCCCAGTTAAGGAAAGATTAATACCATATGTAATTTATATTTATGTTGCAAAAATTAAATCATAAATTAATGGAAGTTTGTTATGAATATATATATATATATATATATATATATAAATCTAAAAGAAGAGTTCATCCTAAAAGATTAGCTGGCTAACTTGTTGGGAGAAAGAAACCCTAAACATATAAAACACAGTTCACTTGTAAGGTTTGGCCGGTGTGGGACCTATACTAGAAATCCTTACGATTATCAGAGAGAACAGGGAATGAAATGTTATTTATAAATTTAAGAGGTTTCCCACCAAAGAAAAATATTTTTCAAAGAGAGAACTGACCAGCGAAAGTGTACGTAGAGACCACGTTGTGGAAGGACTAAATTAAAATCATCAAACTGCATGTGGAAAGACTTGATAAAGCTATGAAAAGACAAAACATATTTACACATATAGTTGATAAATTGGATTAAATACTTTAATTTCTAATAGAAGACTAAGACTTATCAATAGAAACCCATGTTACCCAACTAGAATAATTTTCCAACTTGACGAAAAAGTGAAAAAAAAATGTCAAATGAATCTGGAAACACTTGGGGAAGGAGGAACTAGTTTCTTGCCAAATTAACCAATTAATGTCCCAATCTTTAGACTTCTAAATAGCCAAAGTCACATCTAAAACAATTGTAAATATGAAAGTCTTTACATATCAAGTATTTAATTAAGTCTCACAAGTCTCTCCTACTAATGATGTGCAACTCCTTAAGATTATGATATTGTAAACATCTTATACTACCTCTGGTTCTAAATATAAGATCTAATTGATTTTTTTAGGGAGGTTAAAGAAATTAAATAAGTTACTTAATCATAGTATATAGTGTATATCATTAAATTACATAGTAGTTTGTAAATTATATAAATTAGTTTGAAGTAGAAATGATAAATATAAATACTTTAATTAATGTAATATATTTAAATTTTTTAACATTTTTAAAAAAATCAAGAGCTTATATTTATGATAAGTAAATAAATACTTGCAAACCTAACTTTTAGTAATATTATTGTTTTAGATCCACACTATCATTAAAAATCTTCTTTGACATAGGTGTAGTCATTTCCCCAAAATTTAATGTGTACATCACAACAAATTAAATCAAGTGAAAAAATACAAAAATATATTTAAAAAAATATCATTCACGGACAATAGACAATACAATTCATGTCAAATTTTGTTTTGTGGAAGTGATAGAATAGGGAAACTAAGAGAGGGGACCTACCAAAGGGTGATATTAGGGTAAAGTCACTGTCAAATAGGTAGCTAGAGGTTATAGGGTAGTTGTTGGAAGGCGAATATATGGTTGTTGCTAAAAAAGAATATTATATATATATATATATATATTCAATAATATTTAATATGTTCATGTTCCTCTTCTCCTAACATTTCTTACTATTCCTTCTCCAATGTTTAGCATCCTATGTGCTCATTCATTTCAACACATACCCACTTTCTATAAAGTCCCATTTAATTTCCCAATACAAGCTTTTTCTTTTTCTTTTTCTTTTTTAAATTAATGTGTTTCTTCTTCATTGATCGAAGAGAACATTATTAACAACATGTAAAAGTTATAGAGCGCACATAATTTATACAAAAATGTGGTTTTTATCTCTTCTTTATTTCAGATCATTTACTAAACTAGTAGTTCATAATTTTATTTTATATTTTGCTACTTCTTATATTAGAAAAAAATAACGATAGTGAGGGTTAAGAAGTGAAAACACGAATAATAAATAAAATATAAATAATCTTAGTCAGACATTAAACTATAAATTAGTGTTTTAATAACCTCGTTGACAAGCTGGACGGTGTGATTAAAGAAACTGAATTTGTTGGCTTCTTTTGTCGATGGAATTAATTAATCTGGAGAAACTGCGTGATATTCCTCCCATCTAGGACACATATATTATTCGTTAAAAATCATTAATTAAAAAGAAAACATCGTCGTCTCCTTCCGAATCCTTACAAGATTCACAAATCCCATCTTTTACTAAGGAAGTTTAGGGTCAAGACTTAAGACACAATTTTAACAACAGAGTTTTTTTTTTACCGTGAGTATTTAACATAATTAGCTTTCAAAGGATGCAAAAGTTTATATTAATTTTTTAAAAAAAAAAAGGAGTAATTTTAGCCATTTTGTTAAATTAACTTAAACGTTTGTCTCTCTTTATATATATATATATATATATATATGAGGCTCAATTGTTTTCCCTCTAACTTTATAACAGGCGTTTGGACCGATTTAATGAAATTACTAAATTTACTCTATTTTTCAAACAATTGTGTCTTGTACCACTCAAAATTTAGTTGTATCAAACACTTGTAGCGAAAAATTTTGTTGTCAAAATTCCATCTTATTACAAGAGACTAATGTCTATTTGAATTAGTTTTTTAAAATAGTTTTTACACTTTGTGAGAGAAGTTTTGTCTCGATTTATGAAAACAATTTTTAAAACTCACTTTTTTGGAGTAAACAAACAATGAGACCCATTTGATATAATCTCTCCGGTCCTAATTATAAGGCTACATTGAGTTTTTTAGAGAATCGTAAGACATTACTTTAAGACATTAAAATTTATTATTTTTCTTCAAATTATATTGTTTAACCTATGAACTAATATATAAGGTAATAAAACACAATATATAATATGAATAAGTAATATAATTAGCTTTTTTAGGATTTTCTAAAAAAGTCAATAAGCCTTTATAATTAGGATAAAAGGAAGTAGGTTGTAAGCCTTGTTATTCTTCTCGATCTATTTAACTTTCTGCAATGACAGAAAAATTCAAACCGACTTCTACGTAAAACACGATACACAACAATAATACATTGAATGGCAACAAGTCTCCATCGTAGCCTTCTAAATCATTCTTCATGGATGCTTTGGGGTTTCGAGTTCGTGACATGGTATTATAAACTCCCCCTTTTAATCCAAATTAAAAAAAAAAAAACTATATTCGCCACTTAATATAAAATTTATTTAATTAATTTGATTATATTAAGAAAATTAGTTAAATTATTTAATATGATGTGTATTTTTCAAAACACCATATTTATCTTCCTTAATTATTTCATTATATCTACTCTTGGATTGTTATTGACAAAGTACGAATATGAGTAAATTAGGAAAAAGTTGACAAATTTAAAAAATAGGTCTTTTATATATATATATATATATATTAATGAAAGAAGGAGTACATTGAATCACATTTTTAAAAGGTATTCATGCAAACGTGGCTACATGTATGTCATCAAAACGTACTCAATATTTGACAAGATATATATGTATATAACAAGTTGGGAAAGCTATATTATTGTTGGCTACATATATAATGTGAAACAAATTAAAACAAGAGAGAGATCGCAAATGAGCATAGCGTGCAACACACATCAATCTCAAGACATAGTATCATTATACTCTTTCATGTCTTGATTATAAGAAACAGTTGACTTTTTAAGAGAATTTTAAAAAACGATAACTGCATTAGTGTAAAGCATTAAAATTTATCATTTTTCTTTAAACTATTTTGTTTGACGTGTGAATTAATATATAATACAATAAAACGCAACAAATATTATTATTAAGTAATTTATTTTACTTCCTTAACTTCTTTAAAAAAAAAGTCAACTGACTCTTATAATGAGAATGAGAGAGAGTAATAATAAGGAAGCATGCATGCACATGTTGTTTCTTCTCAATTCAAAACACACCGATCTCAAGCTTGCTGGTAGCCAATATAACAGAATCTACCAGCTAGCTACTCCTATCCTATATATATATATATATATATATATATGCGAATGCATGCATTAAGTAATTCTAAGACAAATTCTCAACCTCTTCATTCAACAAGTGAGACGAATATTGTGAGGATGACGTGTTGTTTGATACATCATTATTCTACTTATATTTAGATTAGATAATATATATAAGACGAAACATATTTCTGCATGTGCCTATGTTCCTATTATTATGTGTCTCACATTCTAGACAATTTTCATGTTTTTTAATTATAATGGTGGGTCATTTAGTGAAACTGGTTACTCCCCCGCGCCCCCCCCCCCAAAAAAATCCATAATATAAAAGCTCCTTAATTAATTTGGGCATATTAGGAAGATAATTATTATAAAATAAATGATCTTTTTATTTGAAGAGATAAAATGGATTAAGGTATTATACTTATGGTAGACTAACCCCTAACAAGCTCCATTATTTATGACTGGAGGGGCGTCGAGTGATTAATTATTTTTCAACACTATACATGTTATATATATATATATATATTCCTCCAGTCATAAATATAAGACCCCGTTGTAGATACAGAACGATGTCTTATATTTAGGACTGGAGGGAGCATTATTCTAGAACATTTATGGTAGAAATAAGGAGTGAAAAAGATTATCAGTAAAGTTTGAATTAGAAATTATTAGATTTAATAAAAGGGTATTTTAGAAAGATGGGATAATTTTAACAAGATCAGCTAATTTTAAACATACTACTACTTTTTAATTAAAATTTCTCTTTTAGGAAATACCGTAAAAATAGGTAGGAAAAAAAGTGAAAAAGACAAATAAATAGCCTCTAAATATTAAAAATCTTAAATAATTACTTAAATTTGATAAATGGTAAATAAGAGCTTCTTACCAAAATTTAATAGAGAATGATTAAAACTGACTAATTTTCTGCCCCTCATTTATCATTTACCAAATTTAAATCATCTTTCAATATTTTTAATATTTATGGGGTATTTTTTTTTCTTTTTTCTTTAAAGAAAAAAAAGAGGAAACAAAAGCTTAGGTTTTGTGTAGCTAGCTGTGGCACACGGATATAGTGAGAACACAGAATAAAAGAAAGGCTTATATTCTATATATGCACATGAAGAAATGACAAGGGATTATGATTTTTCATTTTTCCTGTGAAAGGAAACAAAACCAGAAAGACTATTGATGATGAAAATTATAGGTAAGGTCAAAGATGAAAAAGTCCCAGGTTATACTGTTACTGTAAGTGATCGAAGAACCCATCAGTTTGAACTATGAACCCAAAAAAAAAAAAACAGAAATATATATAAATGTCATTGAAAGCTACTCAATCATTATCTCTCTCTTTTTCTTTTCTTTTCTTTTTTTTCCTCTTGTGTATGTTTAAGGGTTAAGGGAGATGAACCTAGTAGCTAGCTACCTTAGCTCTCATAAACTATATAACGGCTTATTCCTACGATATATTCAATACAAACAATGAATATACATATATAAGGTTCTAATTTGTTTCTCCTGTTTTGACTTTCCGACGAGTTCTAGCTACAAGGTTTGTATTCGTAAATTAGATCGAAAACCTAAAATGGAAATAGTTGATGTTGTGGCAAGAGGATATTTCATCACGTGTAGTCCTGATATTCCATCACGTGTAATGTATAATATATTATATGCTATACAGTACGTTTTTCTTGACTTTGAACTTTGAACAACGTAACATGCATTATTTCTGGTATCGACATGCATGTTTGTTCTTTCTTTTCTTTATTTCCATTTAGAAGCTTTTATTTGATTTTAAAATTCACAGAATAAAAATTAATCGGATAATTGCTGAAATATATGTTTCACATTGAAAAATTTATTACTCGAAAGCTACTTGAATTTGTTTACGGACCTACTCATACATAAATATATTTCGATGCTTTGAGTAATAAATTTTGTATGGGGAATTTTTCAGCAATTTTTTCAAAAAATAATATATACTTTTTTAGCAGATCAGGTTGTGCCCCGGTAAGATTTTCAAGGTACAAGACACAAATCCTTGCTTGCTAATCGACAAATTAAAGTTATCTAAATTATTTAAGTTTCATTTTTATTAAAAAATTATATTTATATAAATATATATATTGACCAAAAATTATTTTCTACTACATTTATTGACACTTAAAATGTGCACCACATATGAACACCGAAAAGGAAGCAAAAAGAAAGGGAACAAAATAAAGGACCACTAATGGACTTTTGTACCCTCCTTGTCTGAGAGTTATCTCAGCTATTACGCAACTGCATGCGATTCAATCCTTCTTCTTCTTTTTTTTAATTTTGTAATATAAATGTAAATTTTTAAACCTATATTTGGCAAAGAAAAAGTTGTATGTAAGCCTATAAAATAATTAATTTAAGTATATAGTAGTACCATATAAAAAGTTTGGGAAGCCTTTGCCTTTATATATCGTATGGTTGAATGGGGACCGCGCAAAAGTAAGGAAAAGATAACAAACTACTATAATAGAAAAAAAGGAAAAAAAAATAGATTTTCACATATCCAGAAAGTAAAAGAACATATGATGAAAAGAAAAGGTATAGAAGAAAAAAGCTTGCGGCCCACTATTTTTCCCTCAAAGTTCTCTTTTTCAAAGTAGAGAGAATTCAGGGGAAAAAAACATTATTCTTAAAATTACTCTACGAAAATTATAGGTTGGGACTCACATAATTTTTCGTACCTGTGGATATTATTGTTAATCTGTAATCAATCAATATTCCTTTTTCCATTTTTTCGTTGATAATCCAAATATACGAGGGAAAAAAAAAGAAAATAATCATTTCCAATTTTTTATTTGTTTTTTTTTATCTTTTTATTTCTTCCCATCCAATCAAATCATAAAAAGGAGAAAAAAGCTTTTGAGGTAGCTAGCACGACTACGTTGTTTTAACCACCATATCGAGTAGTCAAAACAACAAAAAAGTGGGTTCACAAATTTAAGGGGTCAGTCAATAGGCTAGTTTTTGGATGAGGGCACCAAATGACCTAAAGAATGGCTTGAACTCTGGTAACATCGATGCTTTCATTGTTATAAGTCACGTATTTTCTACACAACGTGCTAGTATTTTGGGATTAAGCTCTCTCGTTAACCATGTGTTTGGATCATATTCAATATTTACATGCTATAATTTACAACAGTAGCTTTGTAGTTCACATTTAATTCCCATCATTAACCCATTTTAATTGCGAAAATTACATGTGGAAGACAGCTAGCAACAATTAGATAGTTAGATTCCATTCTCATTAATCAATTCAAGTAATTACATTCAAAAATTGGGTGGTTGTAGTTCAAAGATAAAACCCTAATTATGATGGTGGATAACTAATTAAACCAAGATTATCAAGAAAATATCCGTTCGTTTGTTTAAAATTGAAAAAAAAAAGGTTACTTTAAATAATCTAACCAAATGAATAAAATAAAAAAGAAAAAATTTTCCCAACAAATTAAATCATCTTATGTTCATCAGTTTAAATTTTTTTCTGCAACTCCTTCATATTGAGGGGATTATTTGCATACGGTTCAAAGTTTTGTGTTGTGATTTAGTCAAATCTAAAATTGATATCATCAAGAAGCTATAGATTAATGCTTATATATATTAATCTTGAAAAAAATAATCTTAATAACGTGGATTATAACTTGTTTTGGGTGGAATACATCTATTAGTAAATTTTGTCCCTCAAAATTCGGAAAAGATATTGTTAAATTATCAAGAAACTATAGAATAATGATTAATTCCATTTGTCAAATATTTTTTTTAAAAAAAGGGTAATCTTAGCGCGGATTATTACTTGTTTTGGGTAGAATATACCTATAAAGAAAAATGTTTGTCTTTTTAAACGGGAAAAAGTTATTGTTAGTCTGCATTATCGACCTAAATATGACTGAGGATAATTCAAATATATACAACTTTACTCGACCAATTAAGTTTAAAATAAAATATAACATAGATGGACAAGATATCTCTTAATGAAGCAATTCAATACACACACACATACTTGCTTCAGTTCTTAATGTATAGCATATTTAATTTACCTAATTTGATTAAATTAAAAAATTTAGTTAATGTAACATATATTTTTTAAAGTATTCTAATAATCTTCATTCCTTAACTACTTTTTCCCATATTCTCTTTAATTATTGTTGAGTGAATATAAAAAAGGTAAATTTAAAAAAATGGTAAATATAAAAAATATATCTTGTTATTTATTATCAAGATTGACTCTACAAAAATATGTTATATTAAAAACCGAAGGGAAAATATATGATTGCATAACTTTTTATGAATAAGTGGTTCTTGGAAGGCAAAAAAATTATAAATAAGTGGTTACTAATTTTACTTCTTATTATTACCTTGTAATTGTTTTCTTAAGTAATTAGAACCAAATTGAATTTCATCACGAGTGCAATAATGTATATGTTTGTACTTTTATGTACATTTCAAAGTTGATGGTTTTCATCTGAGGTAATATATTCCTTTAGTTTGAATAATCGAATCCATGGAGCACATGAATTTTGAAAGCAATATGGTTCACTGAGAAAATCCTTGTTTTCTTTTTTGATAAAACAAATTTGATACTTGTCTCTTAAATATAAAAAAAAAAAAGACCAATATTGGTAGATCAAGTGAAAGGAACCAACGCAATCTTTTTGAACAAGATGTTAAGTTTGAGTTTCGTTAATGACAAGGGGAAAAAACGACAAATTGAGAGATGTCCCTCCCATTTAAAATAAAGGAATTAATCTAGCTACAAGTTCATATAACTTTACTTTATTTTTAATTAGGTCATTGCATTTTTCCTTTTTATTGAGTTTTTTGTAATTTTCCTAATTACATATATTAGTTCATATACTCACAATCTATTAATTTGTAAAAGGAAAAAAAAAATCGGCGTTAATGACTAGTGCTGTGGCTTTCCTTAGATTATATATATACCAGATTAATTTTTTCCCATGGGTATAAATAAAAATCAAAGTTAACCCGATTATAAATTCTATAGCTAGGAGACGATTACAAGCATAACTTTTTTTTTTATTTTAATGACAAATAAATTTTATTCAAACATTTTATTACTTAAAAGTTCTTTTTTTTATTTATTTTGTACTATGTGATAACTTACTGAAACCAGGAGCGTGTGGTAGAACAGTAGGGGCTCTTTCACCCTTAACTTTGGTCAGGGGTTCGATTCCTGACCTTAGGTATGGAGCAACGTTAAATCTCCTGGCCAACTGTTCTTCCCATAGAGGAACCCACAATGAGCGGAGGATTAGTCCTTAGCCTGCCGGGCCGTGGGATACCTTGCGAAAGCAAAAAAAAAAAAAACTTACTGAGCAAAAAAATTATGTGATAACTTACATAAATAGTTTATTTAACATACACACATATATAGTCCTAATTAATGGAGTATAATTATAAAGACTAACAGCTATAAGTGAGGAAATCATGGTGACATAATAAAAAGGAAAAAAAAATTACATGACTTGATTAAAAATTAGGTGAAATTATGATATCACAAATTCGTTTGTCCTTTAAAATTTAAATGCAGTGAAGTCTGAAATTCTGAATTTGGTAAAAGGTCTGAAAAATATGGGTGCCATATTATTTTTAGAAAAAAAAGAAAAAGGAAAATAATTTATTTTAACCCACTAGTTTCCATTATTTATTCCAAAAGGTATTATATTTCTTAGCCAAAAAATCTAAATTTTGATGACGATAACGTGGATCAAATTCAGGTAAAAAAAAAACGTGGATCAAATAATTTTAGCCTAATTTTGATAGTGCGTGTGGAGTCTACATAGGAAATGGCATGTGATTTAACATAAAAGTACTTTGTAAATATATAGCTGAGCGGCTGGCTGAATTAGAAAAAAAAAAATTCAATATTTTCGGCCTTTCTTGTCAGTTTTTCGGAATTAACTGTACTACCACAGTGCTATCACTTATAAATAATAGGAAAATTTTTAAAAAAGACAAAGGAAATAAAGAAATTTTAATTTGAAATTGGAAAATCTCAAATAAGTCTTTTTATACTTTTTTTGCGTAATTACGAAAATATCACTAAATTTTTAACAACACGAATATCTTAATTCACAATAAAAGTATCTCAATTAACATTAGCACAAACAACTCACATGGTAAATACGTAGCACCTAAATGCTTCTGATGTTGTTAATTTAAATATTCGTGTTGTGAATTATGATACTTGTGTTGTTAAAAATTTAGTGGCATTTTCGTAATTACGCAAAATAAGTACAAAAAGACTTATTTAGGATTTTTCGATTTCGCTATATTGAATTGAGATTTTCCTATTTCTCTTGTCTTTTTTAGAATTTTTCCTAAATAATATTCTCTAAAAATATTGACGCCTTACAAAAATATATTAATGTTGTTTATTATTTTTATTCATAAATTAACATATATAAATTACCATAATTTATATGCGTGTGTGTGTGCGCGCGCAATGATAAAATTTTATAAAAAGTGTAGGCATCTCCAATCACATTGGATAGATAGCAACAATTTTATGTTAGGGGCATTATTAATATTTGCTTGATCGACTTGTATGAGACCTATTTTAAATCTTTGATTGTAGCCATTCATATTTATATTTATATATGATACAAAAAAAATTTAGTAATGTAATAAATAACATTATCTATGAATATTGTTAACTTTGCCATTTTCAGACTCCATTTTCACCTTTACCTTTCTATACAGTTCACTTTTACCTTTATTAATTATAAAAGAATGCGCAATAAAAAAATTAATCTTTTAGACACTAGTTTTGGATAAGTTGAAATTTAATTCATACACTTTGATTCCGTGTATCCCTAAATTCTTAGCTATATTATAAATTAGCCCCATATTTTAAAAAATAAAATCATATATATAATAAATGTCAATGACTGAATTATAATATAGTTAAAATTATATAGTAATAAGTTAAAACTAGATAGATTAACTTGCATGGAGTTAAAGTATAAAGATTGAGTTACAATTTTATCAAAACTATGATGACCAGGCTAAAAGATTAATTTTCTCTAAGAATACAAAAATAAGAAACTTTAGTTTTTTGGATGTAATCAAGAGCAAAAAAGGTCTATGGGCAAGTACTGTAAGTTATTAAGGAATTGATTTAATCACTCATAAGTCTAATAACAATTCAGGAGCTTACAGTTTTAAGGTAGAAAAGAACAATAAATTTATACTGCTCAATTGTCATTAGAACGTTTATTAATTAAAATTTTTCTTTTAGATCTCATAATAATTCTTCCTATCATCTATGTATTAGCCCGCAAATAAGACCCCAAAAAAAAAAGATTATTAAAGAGTACTTAATATCATGACCAAAAAAATTCTTCGAAACCTTTTTTTTTTTTTTGCGCCAAAAGTCACACATCTATATTTATATCATTTGCAAAAGGTTGAAACTCTCAATCTACGCTTAAAAAGGTTTTAAGAAAAATGTTTAACGTTATTGGACCCACAAGTACGAAAGAGTGTTGATTATACTTTTTCGCTTCAAAGAATCCGTAAAGTAATTAAAATTACTTTTACAAATGTAACATTTTGTATTTTAACCATTTTGTTTTGGTTTCAAAAAAAAATATTACAAAGATAATACCCTTTTTTCCAGTTTTCTAGCGTGCCTGAAATACCAAACGCGGGCAAGGCTTTTCGTACATACGTGCTCACACAATTTACATATGTATTCTCCAGAAAGAAGTTACGTGTTGATCGGGAAGGATATTAATTAGAGAAAATTGTAATGAGATCCTAAATAAGAGAATTTACATTAAAATGGTATTGAGATAAGAAAATACTACTGTTAAATCCTCAATATAAAGAATATATTACTGTCAAATTCCAATTAACAATACCAGAATTGTTAATGGCGTCGCTGAGGTTGTTAATGACAACCTCAGAAGGTTGGAGGTTGTCATTAACAACTCCGACAGCACCATTAACAACTATGGGACCTGATGGTAATTTATTTTTATCTCAGAACCACTTTGACGTAAATTTCCTTATTTAGGACCCCACTGTAACTTTCCCTATTACTTACTTAATATTAAAATAAAATCTTAGCACACATTTTCAATATGATGAAATAATAAAATACTGTCCTCTGATTTAACAGGTACAGGGACAGAATATTATTTCACCTTTTTACCTTCCATTGTCACAACAGTTCGTCCCTGTTATTTTTTTCTGTTATTATGGTCACGAATATTCCACTTTTATTATTGTTGTTGTTATCGATCATTATTGTTTAACATATCACTATCAACTTATTATCATTATTATTATCACATTTACCATTATCATTATTGTTACAGCAAAGATAACTTGATAACCAGGAAATTATCATTCGTTCACATTTCATCTTAATTATGCCATTAATTACCTCATCAGATTAAAATGCCATGGTAAAGTTATTAGAACATGTGCATATATTTTCATTTTACTAGAAATAGTTTAATTTTTACTAGTATCAGAAATAACATTTTTTTCCATTTAACTTGATTGACACTTAGCACCACCTTAAGGGTGTGTTTGACGAGGAGAAATGGGGAGAAAATGAATATTGGATTTAAAAATTTTTATAAATAAAAAAAACTTACTATTTTTAAAAATTTTCTCTTATAATTTTCTTTTTCTTTTTAATTTTCTCCTCATCCAAACATAGGCTAAGTCTTATTTAAATAAAGTGTTGCTTGTTCGACCGTCCTTGAGTGCAATGAGTGTGCTATCTATGCAAGTGCCTTCCATCGGGTGAATGATAGGGGAAAAAACGATTTTTTATTTGTGTAATTACTTCAACTTGATTAAAATACTGAATGTATGGCTAACTAATTCAGCTGTTAATAACGATGCTCCATTCATGACCTTGTACGCAATGAGTTAAAAGAATTATACTTTCTATCACATAATAACTTGTACAATAATTTGTCTAACCTGAATGCTCTTCACCTTATACTTGGATTCAAGTTTTTGACTTGCC
This sequence comes from Acacia concinna, assembly GCA_037177275.1. Classification (NCBI taxonomy): domain Eukaryota; kingdom Viridiplantae; phylum Streptophyta; class Magnoliopsida; order Fabales; family Fabaceae; genus Acacia; species Acacia concinna. The sequence continues at coordinate 32,300,682 of JBAGKO010000010.1, forward strand.
TATGAACTATTTTACTGAGGAGACGACAAGATATATTTGAGGGTCTTTTGGTACTTTTATTTCCTATGATGATAGGAGTAAATCAACTAATGATAATTTGCGCATTCGTGTCTTCCTTTTAAATTATCATCCAAGCTATATTAATCTTAATTGTTTCCCTCTTTTTGATGGTTAGTTTATTAGACTAGTGTCACTAGCCTTATAATAAGTGGGATGAGTATGCTCTTCTTGTTTGGGCATTGGACATGTTGCTCAACATTGTAAAGCAACGTTCAACTTTCAATCTTAGGTCTTGGTTTCTATTATGGGGCCTCGATCAATTGTTATCAAATATGATTATCACTCTAAGATATATGTGTCTATTACTCATGTGACCAGCATTAGGCCTGATCCCCATTACTTTTCACAAGCTATTTCGCTTGATGATTATGTCAATCCGCGATGTGGGTCATAACATGAGAACATTGGTGATACCTTTCAAAGAATGCTTCAATTTTTTAGGGGTTCACATGCAAACGAAAAGTTGGGTCACTTGATTTGGATAGCCAGGTTTATGAACGATCAAAAGTTTTGGACACAAGGGCTCATAAATGCAAATATTGTGAGCAATCAACTCCTATCATGCTTCACTAAAAACGAGCTAAAAATTCTTCAGGCGATATTTATGTTCCTAATGTCGTGTGTCTATCCATTAAAGCTCCATAATTTTTAACACACTTAACTAGGGTTTGAGGAGATTGTTCTCAAGGATTATGTTGTTGATGGTTTCTTCTATAAGAAAGGTACTAAATAACTAGTGAGAGAGGAAGTCAATGCCTTAGCCTGGTTTGATGTTTATAAAGCACAACAAATCTTAGGTTTGTGTGGGTTATCCAACAAGAAAACCCGCCGAAGGCTTCAATAACTTTAAAGATGGGCCACTATAGTTGGGGTGACACTATGGTGACCCAATGACTTGAAATTCACCCTTGACTTCTTTTGATGTATGTGATTTATATTTTTTTCAAGTGTTAAAGTCTAGCATCATGATCAAGTATAACTTTAGTGAAATTTTAGAGTATTTCATAAGTTCGCATTATTCATATGGGTGCCCTAACTCAAAGTTGACCATATGCTCGTTTCCTTCAAATCCAATCTAAGTGGATGTCTATTATTCCTCCTTCGAGAGTCAAGCTAGTGGCATGAGCTTGTTCATCAATCTCTTGTTGGTGAATCTTTCATTATGCAACGTTTTCATGCAAGATTTTTCAGAAGATGTTTTACTTGTTCATTATGCACCGATTTTAGTAGTTGCCATAGTTGTATATGTAGTTTAGGCACAATATTGTGTACTTTTCTATTAGTTGGTGTATGGTGTATGATGCCATCTTCTCTGTTCTATATTTCTATAGTCTTTCTATATTGTGCTAACATTTTCTTCATATTTTGATCATTTTATCAAAAAATATACTCATTCCAATCTTAATTATAAGGGTTTGTTGACTTTTTCTGAAAAATTCTAAAAAAATCCTAAGAAAACTAATTATATTACTTAATCATATAATATATTATGTTTTATTACATTATATATTAGTTCATATCAAACAACATAATTTAAAGAAAAGCATCAAATTTTAATATCTTAAAGTAATATAATTAACTTTCTTAGGATTTTTTTAGCATTCTCTAAAAAAGTCAACATGCCCTTATAATTAGGATCGGAGGGAGTATATTATTTTTGTAACTAATTTATTATACATTATAGTGTTCTCAAGTCAACAATACAACTTCCTTCTCAAAAAAAAAAAAAAAAAGTGATGTATAAAACTGAACATGTACATGTGGAGAATTTATTGTTGTTCTACAACTTAAATTTTTACATTTGCAAGTATTAAAAAATTAAAGGTAAATGAATTTAAGAATATATATATATACATCAAATACTTAATTTATCTTATATATTTAAAATTATTTCATTACAGTTTAAATCATAAAACGTTAATAAAATGATGTTCTCAACAAAAAATCAGAGTTAGCATGATTAACAATTACCAATGCTTCTAATATACATCAACCAAGTTGATAAATTTTTTTAGAGAAGATGATCAAAGAAGAACAAATTTTAGAGAAGAAAATTAAAATAATATCAAAACATGACAAATAATAAGTATGGGATTCTTTAATAGAAAAATATGATTTATTAGTTAAGTTATATGTATATATATTGCATTATATGTAAATATGTTTATATGTAATAAAAAATAAGTTAATCGATTTTGACTTGTGTGATTCAAGAAAATGGAAATACTGCGTCGCAGTTGCTTGTGGAATACTCCTGCGTATTATGAAGTCACTCGCGAAGACGGAAGACCGAAACTATTATTTTCGCCCATTTTAATTTTAATTTTAATTTTAATTTTTTACGATAACATTTTTATTTTTATTTTTATTTTTATTTAATTGAGTGCTGGGACTCTATATATAAAGACTCACACATCCCCTGCTTTTTCGTGCTCTGCTATTGCTAAACAGACAGATCTAAAACTAATTATCACCTCCTCCTCCTTCTTCTTCAACCTTCCTCTGATCTCTCTCTGTATATCAATCCCCTCTTCTTATGAGAATGGAAATGGACTACAAAATCAAGACCAACTCACCATCTTCCTCTTCGTCTCCTCCTCCTCCTCCTCCTCCACCTTCACAACCACAATCGCCGCCGTCTCCCGTGGTGGTTTCACCTTGCGCGGCCTGCAAGATCCTCCGCCGACGCTGCGTGGAGAAGTGTGTTCTGGCGCCCTATTTCCCGCCGACCGACCCGCTCAAGTTCACCATTGCTCACAGAGTCTTCGGAGCCAGCAACATCATCAAGTTCTTGCAGGTAACCGCCATGTCTTCCGTCGTCTTTTTCTTGTTGTTGTTCTTCTTCTTCTCGTTTTTCTTTCGAGACATTCTTCGAACTCCTTCAATTCATTCTTCAATCTCCAGAAGTCTGTTTCAGAAGAATCCAGATTATCTCTATTTTAATTTTTCCATTTTTCTATTGGTTTCAAAACAAATTAGAGAAACAAAATTATGATTATTGGTCAAAAGTAGAAGGAAAAGCCAAGCCATCAACAGGCTTACCTAATTGAGAGTCATAATGGCCTGTTTTCTATCTTCCCAACATATCAATTCTCTGAATAGAGTCCATATTTTTTTCCTTTCTCTCTCTCTCTCTCTCTCTCTACCGAACTCTGCTTAACAAACCAGAAAATTCCTTCTCCTCCCCTAACAGAATTTCTTCTACAACCCTCATTTTTTCTGTTCCACAGTGTATCCTCACCATATTGCATTAAGCCATTAACAACCTTTTTTTTTATTTCTTTAGAAAATAAAACTATTTGTGCCTAATTTTATAATTATCAATTTAACTTTTAAATTTTAACTTCTTGTTTTGTCAACTTATTCCTTGCTAAAATTGAATTATTTCGAGTCAAAATTTAAGCATTAAATGCTAATGACTTTATCTTCTAGTAACATGAAAAATATCTAAAAAAAACATGTTCAATCTTACTTACAACCCCCAACTTTGTTAGAGTATGACTTGATAATTTTTTTAAAAAGAATTAGAGACTAAATTTATTTTTATGAAATCTAACTTATAAATTTTTATTTGAATAACTCATTTGGAATCAATTGATTAATGCATTAATATTTATCTGATTAATATTTACGAGTATAACAATTATAATGAGATACACAATAACAATTATCAATGCACTAATATTAAAAAGTGGAGGGAGTACTACTCAATTATTCATTTTTAAGGTTATGTGCCTTGCACACTAGTTATTCTTTCTTTTTTCCCCATCACACACTAGTTATTCAATGTAAGGATTTTATTATTTTATTTTTAAAAAATACACACACACACACACACACACACATATATATATATTGAAATAAAATCAACTAACCAATGAATTAAAAATTCATATAATCAAATTATTCTATTCAACCCTGGTAAATATTTTTACAAATTAAAATCGAAAATTGGATGAATTTTCAGGAACTGCCAGAATCACAGAGAGCGGATGCAGTGAGCAGCATGGTGTACGAAGCAAATGCGAGGATAAGGGACCCAGTGTACGGCTGTGCAGGAGCCATATGTCAGCTTCAGAAGCAAGTGAGCGAGCTGCAAGGTCAGCTAGCCAAGACTCAAGCCGAGCTGGTCAACATGCAGTGCCAGCAAGCCAATTTGGTGGCTCTCATTTGCATGGAAATGAGCCAATCTCACCCATTATCTCCCTCAGAGCCTCACAGCCACTCCATGATCGCCGCCACGGCTCATCATCAGTCGGCCCAGCCGCCACAGCACGAAGACATGAGCTGCTTGTTCGACGACAACAACATGAACAACTTCGGCTCGGCTTGGGCTTGGGAGCCTCTTTGGACATGAGCTGAAAAATAAAATTATAGTATTTGTTCCCTAGGTTATATTTATATTTAGTTTAATTTATCACTAGAGAGACTAATTTAATGGAAAATTATATATATTATATAGCGAGTAAATTTTCAATAAAGATATATTTATATAATAATAATTCGTTATGTGGTAGATCAATGACGACGGTCATGATTTATGCTTTTAGTGCTAATTTATATTAGTCGTTCTTGGGAGCCAAACCTTTGAAAAATTGGGAAAAACAATAATTCACTGAAAAAGAATAAAAAAAAAGTAATTGATGGGTCTACAATAAAATGCAATGATTTTAAAAAGAAGAAGAAAAAAAGAGGGTCGACCAAGAAAAATAAAGCTGGTTTAGTTTGAGTCAGCAATGCCTTGACATATATTTTGCGTTTCTTGTCGAAACAACTCTGATAATTGACAATTCTAGCTATCTTCTTCTTCTTCTTCTTCTTTTTTCTTTTTTGTGTTTTTGGTACAATTCTTCTTTTGGTTTTGTTTTCAGTGTTAAGAACGAAAGATATAATTTTAATATTATATTTATATATTTGGATTTATAATGATATCAATCCGTAGAATATTTATTTAACTGATAAATTAAACAAAGAACTCGACTAGTTAGGGTATTAATTATGACCAGAAAACTCCAGAAGTTGACAAATTCATCAAGAACAAATTGATTTGACCCCAAACATGTAAACTAAGGAAAATATATAAATATATATTAATTAATTATGGATAAATTGAAGCCATATTTTCTATCTTCAAACTTCAAAGTTCAAAATAGATGTTTTCGTATTTGGATGTATCATGTATGATGTCTTATTGTATCACATGGGTGCTCTCACATTCATATATTTATGTGTTTTATAAAAACGAAGTAGTAAAAACACAATTATATGTGAATCTATAAATCATTATATTTATCAATTTTTTTCCTCTTTTCCAATATATATTCCTTAGTAATATTTTTGTGAATTTAAAAGTTCTAACGTTGGTAGTGTGGGAAGCTTGAATATGAAAGGAGATATGGCTCAGTGTGTAACCAGACCACTTTTCTAATATTTCCGGTGGAAAATAGGTAAGCATTTGATTTTTTTTTTTATAATCAATTTCCATTCAAATATATCAAATGAGTTACATCAAATCTCTATAATTGGGTGAGGACATGATTGTAGAGATATAAGAGTTTTACGATCTAAAATAAAATATATTAAGATTTAAAAGAGGAAAAAACTTATAAAGAACAATATAAATATAAAAGGATAGTAGAAGATTGAACCTACAATTATTGAAGTCGAACCATCTCTTTTGTTTGTAAGAAATAAGAAGCTCTTCGGTATAATTCATATCAAAGAGAGGGAACTGTAAGCATTTGATTAATGGTTAGTTTCTGAATATATTTTTTCTATATTTTTTTACTTTAAATAATTTAAATTTTAGTCAGACAAGTAATGTATTTGATAAAAATTACAAAAAAAGATAAGGCAATAAGTGAGGGAACATTTCTTTTTGTTGAGAGGACACAAAAAAGGACGTGGTAGATCAAACATTGCAATCATTTGGTTAAGTAAATTTAACGCGCTTTGTTTAACTTTTGTTTAATGAAAGAACCATAGTACATATTTAATGCCTAAATTCACAAATTTGTTATGTGTAAAAATCATTAATAAAAAATAGTCATTATTTTACTTATAAATCTATGTTTTTTATTAGGAGAAAATAATGGTACATATTTTTTAAATTGTAAAAGTGAGTTATGTTTCAACCGGTAAATTTATATTACATAAGTGATAAATTGGAGGGTATTCGATTTTTTAAATAATATTATCTTTTATATATGTTGTGGTTAACCTTTTCTGTCCCGACAAAAAAATTAACCTCTTTTTCTTTTATTTTCTCGTAACCCAAAAAACGCGTTGCAAATTCTTATCTTTGTTGTTTGACATTACTTTCTCTTATCTCACGTGCAATCCATGTGGTGCTCCATTGACTCACATTAATCAATAAATGAAAAAAGAAATATTTACATAATTTTTCATATACACATGCATGTTCGATTTAAACTTTAATATTGACAATTAGTACAATTAACTTTGAAGACAATATCATCATGTCAAAGTAGAGAATTAATGTACTGACTTAAAACCACCAGGAACTTGTCCTATGTCAAATTTCAAAATTTTAAAGTATACGGCAAAGGAAAACTTTTTATATTGTAATTAAAAGTGAGACTAAAAACAAAAGGAAAAACATCATTTTAATACCATATAAAATTCCATAACCTAAAAAACTGTTCACATTTCAAAATGACTGAAAAATATCATTAGGTAGGAATATAGGTTTTTTATATTTAGAAGAAAAGACCAATAGCTCATTACTTAATCCCTTTACACATATTGTCATTACTCATTTTGTTAAATCTATTAGGAATTTCATCAACACTACTATTCATTTTTGTCAATCATATTACTCAATTGATTATAATCTAAAATGTTGTTAATCATTTTATAGATATTATTAGTGTTTATTGATTTTTTTAAAAAAAAAAACCTTATGAATTTTGTCAGAACCATTACTCTTTTAATTAATCACATTATTCAATTGGTCATGCATCATAATTCTTTGTTAATCATTTACACAGTTTGTCAATATTTATTATTTTGTCCAAACTATTATGAATTTTCTCAATACTGCTATTCATTTCGTTAATCACATTACTATATTAGTTACAATCCTAAACTCTTTATCAACCTTTTACACACATTGGCAATATTTATTATTTTTTCAAAACCAATACAGATTTTGTCAACACCACTATTTATTTTGATAATCTTATTACTCAATTGGTGACAACTCAAAACTCTTTGTTGACATATATTTGTACCCAAGTTACTAATTATTATACTAAAGTTGTTATTTCTTATACAGAAGTTATCAACGATGCCACCCTTTTCAGGCGTCCTTAACAACTTGATTATAAATAATAACAGTTTCATTATAGCAATTAACAAAACACAACAAAAGAAAATCCAAAAAACCACAAATTGAGAAGAAGCTCCTCCTTGCCAGTGAAAACAACAATTTGTAGCTCTTAACTTCTGGCAATATGCTTCTAACGATGGGAAGGAAAGACTACAAACAATATCCTTCCTTTGTTTGAATCAACAACATTGAGGTGGTGAGTGAGAGAAGGTAGATCAATGATTCACTATTCATCATCTTCTACCTTAAATCAATGGTACCGTCGACAAGACAAGAAGGGGAGGATTGTGGAGGTTGGAGCACTAATACAAAAAAGAGATATAACGTCACTAAGGTACATCTGTTTTTTAAAAAACCGAAATTAAAACAAAAGTGGTGGCAATGTAGTAATACTTAGGTCTTTTTTTACGTCTATTTTTAAAGGACATATGCTAAGGGGTCGATAGTCTGATGCCTAGCTTCTATTCTTGAAGAACATACGCCATGTGGTGTCTATCAATCAAAACAAACGCCACAAAACAGACACTCATATTGAGCATCTATTGGATGAACAGACGCCACATGGCATATGTATTGTAAAGAACAGTCGTCATGTGGCGTCTACCAACGCCTACAAGGCACCTGTCGTAGGCGTTAGACAGATGTGTCATTTTATCTGCCATTAAATATTTTTCTCCTATTTTCTCATCTTCTAAACTATTTATCTCATATCCTCTTTGTCTTCTGAACTATTTCACTCATATTTCAACTGAACGATAAACTATTTCTTTATTCTTTCACTTGAATCATTAGCCATCTCCCTCCCTCTTCTCTCATTTTGCTCCTTCTCACAGTGTGTGTCCTTGGCCGTCTCTCTTCCTGTCAGTTGACTCTTCTCTTTTAAACACAAATTACACGTAGCCTGCATTACTCGACACATTTATCTAGGAGCTGATGTTCACCAAATAACTGGTATGGTCACTTTTTAATTTTTTTTCTTTAAATTGTGTTAATTTTACATGGCATTAGGTAACTTTAAATTTTCCCCCTTCTCATATTACATTATATTGAATGGTACTTTTGATTGACGAGATGCTATGAAATGCTAGCTGTTTGAATGTGTTTTTATGTTTTGAAAAATTGCAAGATTATACTGGTGCTATTTTTGAAAAGGAAAGGAAATTAAAAAATAAATTAGAAACAAATGTCTTAGTAATAATTTTTTTTAAAAAAAAATTGCCTAGTGTCTGTTTTAACGAAAACGGACGCCTTGCCATAAATGACTATGGGGTCCGTTTTGCCAAAATGGACGCTATTTGGCGTCCGTTGTTAATAAAAAAATAGATGCCTTCAGCTTCTTTATGCGTCTATTCTTTAAAAAAAGCAAACACCTGATATTTGTCTTTCGCGTCTATTTTGGCAGATAAACGTCTTTTCAAAAAAAATTTAATGTCACTCAGATAAGTGTCCCCTTCAAAACAGACGCTAAAGGCATTTTAAAATAGACGTTAAATCTCTTATTTGTAATAGTGCATATGGCTGAGTTTCATGGTTAGTCATCTTCATTGAGGAAGAGGGGCGTTGTGGACTTGTGGTGAGAGCCAAGGGTGCCATCGACGAGACGGGGCTCATGGAAGAGGAAGAGAGGGCTGGGGGTAGGGAAGTGGATTTAAAGTGGAGAACGAGATGATGGGAAGAGTGAGAGATGAAAGAGGACGTGAGATCGAAGGATAGAGGAAGAGAGGCATCCAGGGAAAGAGAGAGGGGATGGAGTTTTAATTTGAGGGTCATTTTGGTTAGTTGCCACAAATATTTAAAACCCATATTCCTTTGCCTTTGTAATTCCAAAAAAAAAAAAACAAATTCCTATTTAATTCATTTTTTGTTTTTTGAAATTTTAACAGTTTTTTTATTATGGAATTTTATTGGTATTTAACTAGATTTTTTCTTTAAAAAATTAAATGTAATAAATAAAGAACAAAAATAATTGACTCAATTCATTAACCCTTAAATATGATTGTGAATTTAAAAAATTTTAACAAGAAAAATAGGTTAATAGATCTATAGTTCTATACCAAGTTAATACAAGTATTTAAATCCGACTTAGGGGGTGTTTGTGAATCTAATATGGGGGGAAATAAGTCACTTATTATGCAATATAAGAAAGACCTCTCTCACATACTTTTCTCGTACTGCGCAATAAGTCATTTATTTCCCTTCTTACTAAACATCCAAACACCCCCTTAATAACATCAAACATCCTACAAAATTAAAAGGGAGACACATAAAAACTGGGAGAATTGCATACAGGTCCCAAATAAGAGAAATAATATTAGAAAAGTCCCTATTAATAAGTAAATAGTTTTTCATTGATAAGTTAAAAGCTACCTTGAAACTTGCCAAATAATTAATTTTCTTCTTTGAGACCTTTATGCAATTCTTTTAGAGGGAAAGAATGAAGAAAGAGAAGTATTTGTAACCCTCTTAATGATATTAACATAGTGAAAAAATAGTTACAAAGTAGCATGAGAATTATAAGTAAAACTTTGACTAAAGTATTTATGAAATGGAAAAAATGGCATTTTCTAGCTTAAAAATTAAAAAAAAATCCCAAAAAATTAAATTAGAAAAAAATTATTACATCATATCAATAAATGGAATTTTCAAGCACTCAATTGCCCATTTCATTCTCATTCAATCGTTGTCTTGTCTTCGTACCAAACATATGACATCAAACCATGACCAACTAGTTAGTGTACAACTCATTAACGAGGTAAAAAGAAAATCTTTTATCACAATTTTGGACTTGCATGTTTAATTAATTAACTGCGCATTGGGTTGCTGAAATGAATATTATTGTTATTCGGCAAAAAAAAAAAAAAGAATATTATTATTAGAAGTACAAGTACGGTTACAGCTGTGGAAAAGAAGAAGAAGTACAGTTACTAACGATATATGTAATTATAAATAGGATTAAACTTGTGATAAACCTGTTTCACTTGAATTGGAGCTTTTATAAATGTTTTTTGGCATGGTGAAAGTAGAAATAAAAATAAATTTTGATTTGATGTAACAATGTAACTATAAAGAAATGTTATTTTCTATTGAGAGAATTTCAAAAAAAGACAAGGGAAATATATAAAAGACAGATCATTACAACAAAATCTAAAAATTATAGATTAGTCATTTTGTACTTTTTTTATGAAATTATAAAAATGTAAATGGATTTTAACAACAAAAGTATCTTAATTCATAATAAAAGTATATCAATTTGCGACAACTCACAATTAAAATATGTACCCCCTCCGTTCCTATTTATAAAACCCTTTTAGAGAATCTTAAGAAAATTCTAAAAAAGCTAAGTACATTATTTTAATATATTAAAGTTTGTCGTTTTTCTTCAAATTATGTTATTTGACTTATGAACTACTATATAATGTAATAAAACACAACATA
>JBAGKO010000010.1:32379210-32391556 GCA_037177275.1 Acacia concinna
GTTACTTCTCTTCCCTTATCTCTTACATTTCCAGCATATATAACTTGACTCAATAACCTTATATTTATAATTCATTGCTTTCATACTCTGAGCTTTAGTTAACATGCGAAAAGATTTTCAAAATATATAAAGTTTTATTTTACACCCAATTCACCCCCTCTTGGGTGAACAGCCGGTTCTTATAATTTAGATTGCCCACCAAGGACAATGAGCAAATTATTTTTACAAATCTCAATAATTCAATTTGCATTATTATTTTAATAAAAAAAATTAATAATTTCCTTTCAGGTAAAAATGCCCTAATCCAAAGAACATGATCTCACAAGTAAGGGTGTAAACAGGCTAGACTTCACCCTTAATAGGCCTAGCCTATTTTGTTATACATTGGCCTAAGCTTGATTTGTGCCCTATTTCAGGTCTTAGTTTCGGCCTAAGCCTGACCTATAAATTGGCCAAGCCTATGAAAAAGGCATGAATTATTGTCACAGGCTATCAAGCACAGGCCTTCTTTAAACAGGCCGAAATTCGGCCTATATTACATAATAAAATACTGATAATACAAAATACAACATTAAAAAAACTTTATGATAAAATCCACAAGTTAAAACCAAATACAACATACGACTTAGATTATAGTTACATCAATCAAAGACCAAATCAATGTAAAGCTAATGGATCTTCACATCAAATATTCAACATAATTTCTTCTTCTCCCTTAAACACCTTAAAAAGAACAAATCAAATTCATACTATGATTTATGAATAACACCATTTAACAAGTAATATATATATATATTAAGTGAAAAGAGTATCATATATTAACTAGCAGTTAACAAGAGATATAGATTCTTACATGTATATTTAATTAAACACATGGAAAAATGATAATGACTAGTGAGCTTCCAAAACTCAAAATTTGTTTTCGGTTTACTTCAGTTGAATAAGACTATAAGAGACACACATGTGAAATCTTTTCCAGCTAATGATTGGGAAGTAAGAATTTATCACATTCCTCAATGGCTTAACATGGTGGCTGACGTGCTTGTAAAACATGCTTTCAGTGTCGTGCCTGGATATCACCCTTTTGCTTATCCTTTTAGTAATCTTTTGAAGCAATTAGAAGACGATTGGATATCATATACTGATATGATAAATAGTGGAGACTGATGCTTTGTCCTCCCTTATGTATAAAAAAAAAGAAAGACACACATGTAGACTCATATAGTCATATATATGTTTAATATTAATTATTAGTTATCACGTATATCCATTTATAAGCAAAGAACAAAAAATTGGACCGGACCGGCCGGTTCAACCGGCCCCTGGTCCGGTCCGAACTGAATAAAAACCGATCAACTGGTCGTTTTGGTCAATGACCGGTCGAACTAGTCGGTTTGACCGTGAAAACTAGTCCGTCAAAACCGATTGACCTAGTTTTTATTTAAAAAGAAAAAGAAAAAACAGAAAAGAAATGATATTACCTATTTATTTATAAAATTTTAAAAATATATCAATATATTGTCACCTATTTTATTATTATAAATTATAGTTAAATGTTTCTTTAATTTTTATGCCTATATAGTGTTATTTTATCATTATCAATTAAATTATAATATTTTAATATGACCGATTTAACCCCCGGTCTGACCTAGCTGAATCCTAAACCTTGAACCCATGCGTGACCGGTTCATTGCTCGATCCGGTTTTTTGTTCCTTGTTTATAAGAACCAAAGACCCACTATTTTGGAAACAAAATAGAAAATCCCCTATTCTTGAAACAAGATCCACTAGAATGTAAAGCATATTCAACAATAGAAAATGCAAATCGAACTAGGAACCTACTATTCTTGAAACAAAATAGAAAATCACAAGAAGATAGCAACAAATTCTTAAAAAAAGATAACACAAATCTTAAGAATGAATTCACAATAATAGATTAGCATAAGCAAATAAACCATAACAGATCCATAAGAACAGAATAGCTAGACAAAAGCAAATGAAAACGAGTAGAAACAAAACATATCATCAAACTAAAATGAACCAGGCTGTGAGAAGAGCTTTGAGTTGGGGAGAGAGGAGAAGTTTGATTTGCACCGACAATGGAGATGGGCAAGCTCCAACCTACGACTCTGTGACTAACGGGGAGTTCAATGGAAAGAGGTAGATCTAGAGAGATCTTTGAGCTTGTGACAAGTTTGACGGGAATGAAGAAGGTTGAGAGACAAAGCTTGATGGAGTCCAAAATGAACTTGATAAAACAGAAGGGGGCAATCTTCGAGCTTGTGATGAGTTTGACGAGGATGGAGAAGGCGAAGAAATGGAGCTTGATGGAGCTAATAAAGAACGCGATGGCAGAGAACCGCTTGGGGGGTGATATTCGAGCTTGTGACAAGTTTGACAACCAATAAGGATGGAGAAGGTAGAGAGACAGAGCTTGATAGAAGAGAATGAGGCGACCAAAGAGTGGAGCTAAGAGAGATCTAGAGAGATCAGTTGAAGAATGAAAACGGGTAAGGGCATCATAGTTTGCAAAGAGAGCGGCTGAAAATGAAGAAGGGTTAGGGTATCGCGATTCATGAATGAAAAGGGAAAGGGAAGACCAAAAGAGAGAGGGTGTGTAATTAGGTTTATCCTTCTAATTATATATACACACATAAGAAGAAACTTATCAGGCCCAAGTCAACCTGATAAGCTTATCAAGCTAACTGGCCATTGGGCCTATTAATAAAAATAGGCCTAAAAAAAAGCCTTGGCACAGTCTTTTAGAATGACAAGCTAGGCCTGCCATGCTTTTAACAGGTCAGGCCGAAGACCCTTGACGAGCGGCCTAATATGTTTCCACCCCTACTTACAAGCCCTCACCCAATAGTTATCTTTTATTCTGATCGTGAAAATCTGAATTAGTGCATTTATCAATTTAATGGGCTACCAATAAATGTTGAGTTAGTAAAGGAGTTGGCTCATAAACCCACCGATGTTAACTTTTTAATTATAAAAAAAAATTTAAATAAGTTGGGTCCTATGGGCTCACCAGGGCCAGGGCTTTATGCTTAAAGAGCTTTTATATAGATATTTATGAATCGCTCATCAATATGGCTCTCACACTGGCGAGTGATTTGAATTCATGACTTTGTGAGATATGAGACAACTCTTTATCAATTAGATCCATATTTGTTAGCAATGAAATGATTTTGTTGGTGGGCGACATGTAAGTATTTCTGTAAATATTCTTTGAGCTTGTTGTCACGGATTTGTCCCTTACAAGTACTCATGTGGCACTTAGCCTCTCGTTGCCTCTCGCGAACTAGCTAAGTCAGCCTCCCCACACTTGAATACTCGATAGAGTATTAGAGAACTCAAGATAATCGTAAAAAAAGAACTTTGTATTGAATGTAAGAGAGCTTTACAAGGAATTTTACAAGAGAGCCTATAAGGAGAGAACTAGCTTCTTGGATACCTTGATAGCAAATGACACCGCCTATTTATACTTTCTCAACCTCACCCCTAAGGTTCTAAGATTTTGACACGTGTTCTTGGATGGACGGTTGAGATTGAGTCTTCAGAGAGTTTCATAAACTTCCACATTATAAATGGAGATTCTTCTATGTTCTAAAGTATTCTGGAATTCTCCACACAACTCTATGGACTTCCTTAGGTCCTAGAGTTTTTTAGAACTCTCCACATAGTTCTACAAGTATCAAGTAAATTCAAGAATGTACAATAAATCTCTAAAAAATTATAGAACGTGACACTATGGACATGCTTTGACTTTGGTAAACTCCAAACCCAACTTATCTAATTTCTTTTTCTGGGTACCCAAAATAAATCAATTTAATGGAATGAAGCCCAATCAGGATGATCACGCGGGCCCAAGAACACCTAGTCCTAGACCATTAGATCACCAATTTACCATTTTAACCTCCACATAAGTTCCATTCAGAGACGAGTGACGACCCCCGTTCAGAAACAAAAACGCAGCCGCCTGGCTCCTCCCGCTTCTCTTGCGAACCAGCGCTGCCTCAGTTTTCGGTTTCTCTGTGAAGCTACCGTTCGTTCTATTCATACTTCTCTTCATTGGCGCCAACGAGGCAACGACTTCCCTGATGGCGGCTTCTGCTCCTAGTCCTTAAGCTCCGTATTTCCTTTGGCAGTCCTTCCCTACGGTTTTATTTTCCCTCCCTCACATATTGATGCAAAATGGGAAAGCTAGGGAAGAAGGCTAGGAAGTTCGCTAAGAAGAACTTACAGTCTGTTCAAAGAAATAAGAGGAAGACAAATTCTAAATTCAAAAGGAAAGCTTCTAAAAGTAAGGATGTGTTATCTTGACGCGATTCACAATTTCTTGGTTATATGACCTTTTTCTTTATATTCTAGGTTGACTACTTACTGCACTGCTTTGTCTCAGTTATTCTCATGTATCTCTTTGGTGATTTCTTCTTTCATCACTATATAATAGTCATGATTCTATGTTATGACAACATTGGAAATCTTTAATGTGCATTGTTCTGTAATGAACATCCTTCTTTACTGAGTGAAGTTATTAGTGTTTATAATTTCTCTCAGTGCATATTATTTGTCCGGATTTTTAGCTCATCATAGTTGTGAGCTGTACAGCTTCTTGGGAAATTTTAAAACTTTTGGTTCAAGGAGGGATTTTAAGAACCGTTGGTCTATATGGTTGTGAGCTCCTGGTTTCTTTGATGAAGGGGAATTGGTGTTGCTGTTATTTCTTTCTTTCTTTTGTATGGGGAAGGGGGAGATTTTCATTGTTTTGTTTATGTTGCTTCGGGAGGACTTGCTCTCCTCTTTCAGTAGTAACAATCTCAAAGTATTTTATCATAATTCCAGACATTTGCATAATGCAAAATTTTAGTTGTGGTGAGAAAAGAACACAATTCATTTCTATATTTCCCTCTGATGAATGTATTTATACCTCTAATTTTTTTATTAAGCTTTCAATTTTTCCGTCAAATTTGATTGAAACAGAAAATGGTCAAGATATTGAGGAACATCAAGAAAGGGATTTGATAGAACAATCAAATGCAAGGTAAAAAGGCTTTCTAACTGCATATATTTAATCACTCATGTATCTTTTATGTATATGCATAAGCTTAGCTAGCCCTTTCTTTTAAAATAATGTTACAAGACACTGAAAAAATTCTGTAAATTTTCATATTGGAACAAATGCCTTCCTTACATCTCCTCCTTTTCTTAAGGAAGAAGTATTCAATGTTATAAGTCTCTATCTTTCAGCTGTCAAGTAAATAGGGATCGCTTAATTGGCAGGGAAGGTGTTAAAAAAGTTTGGATAATGCTGTCTGAATTATTATTAAACTATTAGCTGATGGTTCATCAGTTGATCTTGGACTAAGTACTGATGATTCATTTGTTCTCAGAAACACTGGAGGTGAAGAAAATGAAGATGCTTCCCTTGATGCCATATTCAGTGAAGATGATAGTGGAATGATAGGCGATGATTCAGACAGTGATGGATTTCTTCCAGAGGTTTGGATCATAATTTATTACCAAAACTCTTTTTAGCATTCACGTGTTAAAATTGATGCAATCTGGGCATACTTGTGACCAGGACTCAAGCTTTGCATACGATACTGGAAATGAAATTGAACTTGAAAATTTCATTGAGAGTAAGGAAATTCTTAGCTTCTGATTTTAACATAAGTATGGTTTCACATTGCTTTTTATCTAATTGGATCTTGATTGAAGTTATTTTCAGACAGCACTGGTTTTAGTGCCTTATCCGTGCAGAACAGAGATATCAATGCAGAACTTTTGAAGAAGACTAAAATGTTGAACAAAGTTAAAGAGAAGGTAATTTATTCTATATTATAACCATTCAGTCTGAACTGGTTCGTTATTGAATAGCAACTGTGAACATGTGTCAGAAGATAAAAAGAGAGTAAACTCCTAGTCTAACTAAAAGATATAACTTTCAGTATAAGATATTTTTATTCTGAAAATAAATAACAACAAATACTCCTGAATTAAAACAAAACAAATAGAAAATATATTTGTTAGACTCTGATAAATGGAGAATTGGATCTCCTGTGTTTCCAGTTAGTGTTTCTCATTCATCTTTCTGACTTAACGTTCTGCCTGAAACTTTTCAGGATACAAGATTTTCTAAATTTCTTGAAAGCTATTTTGAGAAAATGGAGCAAAGCAAAGACGAACAGACTGTGAGTTGTTGAATTCAATGTTTCTTTGATTTGAATCTGGAGGGTTACTGAGAAAATTGTTCTTGGTATATTTTGAGTAAATAGGGCAAGGCAAAGTTGACAGTTCACTTGATTTGATCATTTATATTGGTGCATTTGATCTTATTTCATACTTTTACTTAAGCACTGTGATTGGGTTAATTGCTTATGCATAAATATGAATTTTTATAAATATGATAGATATTCATGTGATGTCTAGATGGCTTGCGAAATACTTGGAACTTTAAACGCAGTCTGAATGGTGGCTTGCAAAATACTTGGTACTTTGCTGAAACTTGATTCTTTTTTCATCATTTTGCCAGGATTCTGACGAGGATGAGAACAGTCATGATCACGTACTGCCAATGGATGAAGACTCCATGCATTCATTTGTGGCCAAGCAGTTGACAAGTGCTTCTGTTGACTCTTGGTGTAAATTGGTCAAAAAGCAGCATAGTGTGCCTGCCCTTACTTGTCTCTTGAATGCTTATCGAGCAGCCTGTCACTATGGATCTGAAAAGTCTAGTGTCTCTGGCTCTGTTTTATCCCATGGAATTCAGAAGAGTGAAATTTTCTGCAAGATATTGATGTTTATGCTACATGAGGCTGATAGCACATTTAGGAAGTTACTTGGAATGCCAATTACTAGTTTCAGAAAGGAAACTGTGTTGGAGATAAAGAATACAACTAAATGGAAATCTATAAAGCCACTTATTAAGTCTTACCTGAGGAGTACCCTACTGCTCCTCAACCAGGTTACTGACTCTGAAGTATTGGCCTTCTCCATTTCTCAACTCAGAGGTTCAATAGTATTTCTGGCCGCATATCCATCTCTACTTCGCAGGCTTGTCAAGGTATTTTACTTGTAACATTTTGATGCTGAAAATCCAATAAGTTTTTGCTGATTGTGGCAGTTTAAGAGATAGCTTCATGATTTTCAATTTTCAAAGATCGGTACTAGTAATCTTTGACCCTTGCAGACCACCCCACCTAGTGGGATAAACACTTTGTTGTTGTAGTAATAGTGATTAACACTCCCCATCATCACATTTTCTATGATTGTGTGTTAATTAAGATTTAAGAATTATGATTTATATGGAAATTAATTTGTTACCTCTTAGACTCATTTGTATGCTTGTGCGGCCTTCATGGAAGATTTTTAGCTTGTTTTGAACATTGCCTGGTATGTGATGAATTTTGGAAACATTAGTTGTTCCAAGAAGAATCAAATCCTCCTCTATTAGTATTTTCTTGCTGTGTCCTGGGTTTGCTTTTCATCAGCTGTGGAATATTTCATTTAGAAGAAAGTGCTGCCAATAAGTTTATAAGCATAGGATATGAGTAAAGCCTTTGTTTGTATGATTTCCATGTGCTGAGGCTTTTTTTCTTCAAGCAAAACACTTCTGTGGTGCTACCAGCTGTTGTTTAGATAAAGATTACTCATTTCTAGGTTATGGTTTCTTCAGTAGGCATAATTTCCCTTCTATCTCTTGAAAACTTGGTAGTTGTAACTTAGTAACAGATTCGCAGTTACATCAATTTTACTTCTTAGATCTGCCTCATCATTTGTTCAAATTTATTGCAGATTGCTGTCCATCTGTGGGCAACAGGTGATGAGTCTCTGTCATCACAGTCCTTTCTGATCATACAAGATATATCTTCAGTTTTCAGCTCTAATTATTTTGACTACTGCTTTGTTAAAACATACAAGGCTTACACTAGTCATTCTCAATCTGTTGAACCAAGGTTTTTAAAACATATACAATTTTTGAAGAGCTCCTTTGTGGACCTATGCTCCTTGGATGTGCAGAAATCATCTAATAAAGCAATGATATGCATGCAGCATGTTGCTAAAATATTGCAGAAGGCGTGGCAAACTAAAAGGAAGGTAAGCCTTCAAAATAATCATCTTTTTTCTCTTCTCTTGTGTAACTATGTGTTCAAATTTTCTCTCTTGATCATTAGACAGCATAAGTAGGCATCTATAGAATTATAATATTTCGATGTTGATTTTGATAGTTTGCTTCTTTTGGGCAGGAAGAGGTTAAGAAGATAAGCAGTTTGCAGTATATCAATTGCATTGATCTCTGGGTAGCTTTTATATCAACAAATATACATGACTATGATCTCCAACCATTGCTGTATATGACTATACAGATTATAAATGGATTTGCTCTACTGTTTCCTGGGCCTAGATATTTACCATTGAGACTTAGATGCATTCAATGGCTTAATCATCTTTCCAGTTCTAGTGGAGTTTTCATCCCAGTTACATCATTGGTGCTGGATATATTGGAATACAAGATTAGTAAAGATGGTGGGAAACCTGGGAAAGTGCTTGAGCCCTTGTCTGCAATAAAGGTTTGGGATTAGAATGAAGGCTGTAAAGTAGATGACTGTGTTGCTAGACTAGATCAGTTGGAATGTGATTGTCACATGTTATCACTTGTCTTGTAAACCCAGAATTTATATTTAGACTCATGCATGTTACTGTTGTATTAAGCTATGAATAATTTTTTGCAGCTGCCAAAGAATTGGTTAAAATCAAGAAAATTTCAAGAAGAGTGCTTCTCATCTGCCATTGAGCTCCTTACAGAACACTTTGCTCAATGGAGTTATGACATATCTTTTCCTGAGCTGGCAACCATTCCGCTCATTTACCTTAAAAAATTGTGTGAGCTAACCCCTTTTGAGAACTTCAGACGTGTTCTTAAGCGATTTATTGATCAGGTACCTATTTTAATCAAATGTTTCTTCAGCTGTTCCCCAAGTACATGCTATATGAATTTCTACATGCAAATATATGTCTGGCATCCAAAAGTATGTGGGAGCTCCAAAACTAAAACCAACTAACAAAATTTGCTGAAATTTTGATGCTCATCAACTTGATTATAGGGGCCTAGGGTAAGCCATCCAATAATAAGCATGCATTAACATAGTTTATTTATCTCATAGTCCTGCTGGATCAATCATTTGAAACTTAATGTTGCTCAAACCATTTTTTCTATCCTGATTTGTTTATGTGGTTGGTATACCAAAATCAATGTACCCGCCCTTTTTCCATTTGTTTGGTCCGCTTATTCTTATGTGCTTGGATGGGGGTTGGGGCTGCAGGTGGAGCTGAACATTGAGTTTGTGCAGAGGAGAAGAGATGATGTGACTTTCTCGCCAAAGGATCAGCAATCTGTTGAATCATTTCTTCAGGTTTACTCTCTGTTTCCCTCTTCTTTTTCCTGGCTGAAACTATGTTTTGGCCACAAATGTAACTTGGTCTAGTTCTATGGCTAATTATGCAGAATGAAAAACGAAGTGGCAGCACTCCTTTTACACATTATTATAAGAGCATCCTGAACAAGGCCGCATCCAGAAAGTTGGTTTAAAAAACAAAGGTACTGTTTTACTTAATCACATCCTTCTCCCGCCAAATGATATTTGTTTTGGTCTATCTATGCTATTTATTGTTTGAGGGTAAAATGCTAGGCTCAGTACTGGATGATGCCATTTCCTCCTGCTTGAATTAATAATGAAATAATGATCTGAAAATTCCCTCTGGTAGGCAATGGATTTAATTATCTAGTAACCAGTTATGTCAAGGAAGAAGACACTGTTGGGGATTAGTATGGGTTGAAACCATACTTCTTCTTCAACCTTGGATGGATCAATTGTCAAGTTGATTCTTAATAGGTTTCGTTCTCAGTTTGGTTCCTCAATTCAGAATCATTCCAATTAGTTCCATTAGTGAACTTCTGACATTGCCAATGGATCTAGGTATGATGCCACATTACAAAACCTGTGTCGTTTTCTGAAGTCCACTAGTTAAGTTGGCAATTCACTTATGGAGGGAATATATTGAATGGACTCTGAAGCACGAGGGCCAAAATGAGAATGAAGCCAAAATAAGGTTCAAGTGGAGATAGCATGTTATCCAATTCAATCCATTGTTTTTTCTGTTTTATCTGAGCTCTGACATGTTACTTGCTGTAGGGTCCCAGCAAGCAAAGTGAAAAGAAAATGCGGCATCAAAATGGCATGCTGGATGTAACTACGGCTGATGGGGCCATAGGAAATGGCACCCTGTTCTGTGGATGGAGTAAGAAATTGAAAAGGGAGAGGAGGAGAATTATTTAAGATGAAGAATTATTGGAGAATTAATTAATGTCACGATTTGATTCTACGCAGACAGATGAAAGCGGTCACTTTTCTTATGTGATAGACCATTAGGATTTTGAGAACTTAAAACGCTAGAGAATGGAAAGGCTAAGAACAGACGATTTCCTTTTGTGGAGGATCCAATTAATATTTTGTTGCAACATGGCTTCTAGTTTATGGTTGAATGTTTTCCAGAAATATTAGAAGGAAATACTCAAAACACAACTTGAAAATGAAGTTGAAATTTTGATAGAGCTGATAGCTAGCAAAGTATTCAATATTGTGTTCCTGAAAAGTTTTTCTTGCATTAATGTACGTATTTCATATTTTTGTGCCTTTTTGATGCAGAGTATTACTAAGTGTTTCTGTTACAAAATGTTTTGTTGGGCTTAACTGGAGATACAGAATCAAACACCAATAAATTTTTATTGATCATCAAATTCGGGATGAAGCCACCCCTTCACCGTGATTTGCTTCTCACCACATTCACATAAAACTCCCTTTGCTCCACTTGTACGCATAAATGTACTCTCACATGGGAATGAGCCTCTCTACTCTTGTACACTTCCTTCCAATTCTTTATTCATATGGTTAGACCAAATCCGAATGGTTGAAATTTAATATTACTCCCATTCTTATTTATAAGACCTATTGACTTTTTTAAACAATTCTAAAAAAATCTTAAGAAAACTAATTATATTACTCAATAATATCATATGTTGTGTTTTATTACATTATATAATATTCCTTCGGTCCTAAATATAAGATCTCGTTGTAGACACAGAATGAGATCTTATATTTAGGACTGGAGGGAGTAGTTCATAAGTCAAATAACATAATTTAAAGAAAATGACAAACGTTAATATTTTAAAGTAATGTAATTAATTTTTTAAGGATTTTTTTAAGATTCTCTAAAAAAGTCAATAGGGTATTATAAATAGGAATGGAGGGAGTATCTTATGAGAAGTTAAGAAAATACTCCATTTGATCCTAATCATAAGGGCCTATTGACTTTTTTGGAGAATTCTAAGAAAATATTAAGAAAGTTAATTATATTACTTTAAGACATTAAAATTTATCGTTTTTCTTCAAATTCTGTTGTTTGACTTATGAATTAATATATAATGTAATAAAATACAATATATGATATGATTAAATAATATAATTAGCTTTCTTACGAATTTTTTAGAATTCTCTAAAAAAGTTAACTGACCCTTATAATTAGATCCAGATGGAGTATATATTCAAAGTTGTTTTGACAATGATAATAAAGAATTGGGGTTGGACACGTTCACAAATGAAGTGGTGTTTGATCCCTAGGAAGACCACTTAGTTGTGATTCTAGTTGCGACGCTTAGAGAGACATCCTAACGCTAGGGTGTCTAGGTTAACGCCTGAGGATAATTGACGGCTTGTCCTGCCCGACATTGGTATCATCTAGGATGAATGAAGATTTCGCCCTGCCCTTAGATCGTGGGTGATTCCGACCCCTTCTAAAAATTTTATTATAAAAAAAAAAGAATTGGAGGGAAGTGGGCAGTAAGAAAATTGGAGAGGTTGTTGTCCCCTCTACGGCATTCATATAAGTTAGCAACCAAATCAGCCTACATGATTTTCTTGCAGAATAATAAAAGGGAAAATTTCAATTAAGGAACTTTCAAAACTGACATAGCCATCATTGGTGTTGGAGCTCCATTTGTGCACACTAACCAATTATGGAAACAAGAGTGGGAAAAAATATGCACTGTTTCGATTTGTGCTATGAAGTTAGGAGGGGGCTTCTCTCCTTGGCGCCCCCTCCTTGGCGCCCAGTTTTGGGGAGCTCCAAAATATTTTTTTTTGTGGTTCTTTTATGACTAGATTCTACATAAAATGAGTGACATTATGATATATTATGGGCGAAAGACGGATCTGTTTTCAATTTTTTATGATTTTTTAAAGATTTGCATGTAAAAAATATAGGATTATTTTTTTAATTTAGA
>JBAGKO010000010.1:32402737-32419449 GCA_037177275.1 Acacia concinna
AAGTATATATGACCATTCCACCGGGTTTTGACAAAGAGAAAGGTAATCAAGTGTGTAGATTAAACAAGTCAATATACGGTTTGAAGCAATCGCCTAGAGCGTGGTTTGATAGATTCTCATCTGTTCTGAAATCTGAAGGGTATAAACAATGTCTCTCAGATCATACTATGTTTGTGATGCACAAGGGAAATCTGACTACCATTCTTATTGTATATGTGGATGACATTATACTTACTGGTAATGATATTCAGGAGATGGATAGGCTTAAGAAAGCTCTTAATCAACATTTTGAAGTCAAGGATCTTGGTAAACTGAAGTACTTCTTAGGAATGGAGGTTGCCAGATCTAAAGATGGCATATACGTGTCTCAACGCAAGTACATTCTTGACTTGCTAAAAGAAACTGGCATGCTTGGCTGTAAACCAAGTAAAGTCCCTATTAGCACCAAGAAGAAAAAGAAGAAGGAAGATATGAAACCTGCTACAACCGAGAAAGAAGCGGCTATGAGGAGAAAACAAGAAAGAGATGAGATGCCAACAGATTTGGGACAATACCAAAGGCTTGTTGGAAGATTAATTTATTTATCTCATACCAGACCAGATGTTGCGTATGCTGTAAGTGTGGCTAGTCAACACATGCATTCCCCTAAGAAGAAACATCTTGATGCAGTGTACAAGATCCTTAAATATCTTAAAGGAACACCTGGCAGAGGCTTGTTCTTTAAGAAGAATAATCTTAGAAGTATTGAAGTATTCACAGATGCAGATTGGGCTGGAGATCAAGAGAATAGTAGATCTACCTCAGGTTATTGTACCTTTGTTTGGGGAAACCTAGTGACATGGCAAAGTAAAAAACAGAGAGTAGTTTCCAAGAGCAGTGCAGAATCAGAATTAAGGGCTCTAGCTCAAGGAGTAATGGAGGGGCTGTGGTTAAAGAGAATAGCTGATGAAGCTCACATGCAGACAGAATCTCCTATAAAACTCTACTGTGACAGTAAATCAGCTTTATGCATGGCATTGAATCCTGTACAACATAGTCGGACGAAACATGTTGAAATTGATCGCCATTTCATCAGAGAAAAAGTTGAAGATAGCACTATATGTCTTTCCTATGTTCCTACAAAGCTTCAGCTAGCAGATGTACTGACCAAGGGATTGCAGGAAGATGTGTTCACAAGTTTTATTCGCAAGTTGGATATGATAGATATCTATAGTCCAACTTGAGGGGGAGTGTAGTAATTATTAATTATTATGTAAATAAAAATTATTTGTTTGTAAATTATTTGTTAGGACATATTCTAGGACTAGAAACATTCAAATATTTGAAAGTTAGTTAGAGAGTATTTTTAGAGTCTGTTATAACAGAATCTCCCTCATGTAAATTCTATATAAACTCCACATTGGATGAATAAAATTAATCATTTGATTCAACCTCTAAAGTGCTACAAAGAAAGCTGGTCAGACCTGAATTAATATAATAACCTTAGACAATAGAATCCATATGTAGTAAGGGTGTAAAATTTCTTTGGGATAACACCCAATTCACCCTTCATAAGAAAGCCATTTCCAGTAGATAAGAGGACAAACAGCAATAATTGCAAAAGTAGTATGAAAAATATAATCAAACGGCTCATGTAGCCAACCACAAATTTTGAATTTAAGGTTGAATTTGGTTTTCAATTTATAGCAATGCATATTACACAATATGTTCTTGATAACAATAATGCATTCAAAAGTAGATGTTAGATGAATTATAATACTGACATCATAGGGATATTCCATCCTTTTCAACGCATTATAGGTAGTCCATGGGGGCTTCATAATCTACAGAAAGAAAGGCAGAATAGAAACACTGAAAATATAAAATTAACAATGCATAGAACAGAGAACCTAGCAGCTTGCATTCAACAAATAACTCACATCATCTGTAGAGATCCTAATTTGCAATTTGTGTTTGCATTCTAGACAGCTCATTACACCTTGTATCACCAAATTTGGCACTTAAAAATTGAAGGATTACATTGCAATTGTTTTACACATCAATGTAAGAGTAGATATAACAGGCTTATAGAGGTATAACAGGCTTAAATAGTGAGCCATTCTTCAGACTAACATTTGTGCCAAAAGGGTAACATTTAATTCAGTTGTACCAGGCCAATAAGTTTTATGACATGCTTAGTTTCAGTACTTCAAGTTAGGCTTTGAACCTAACCCTCTATAAATAGGTGTATATGTAAGAATGTGCCCGCGCACAAGCTATGCATTCAATGGAAGCTTTTGAACCTCTAAATATATGCAGATTGCTTAAGTGTTGGTTGAGTTATGCACTCATCTAACATTGCAGATGATGAAGCCAAGCTCAACAATTTGTCAGATGATAGCAAAGATAGAGCCAACAGCCAAGTATGTGTTTATTTACATTCATATAACCTCTGTCTGCATAGTTCCCATTATTTGTTTTTTGCAATGTTCTATCAAGTCCTAAATTAGAAGCATAATCGAACCACAACAAGGAACACAGAAATGAACATAGTGTGCAAAGAACATTTTACAAGTGTTAGAAGCAATTTTTCCCAAGTACCAATCACAGACTTCAACAATGGGGAGGCAATGAGGATACCTAGATCTAATGGTGATAGAGGGCGACTGTTGGACAGACGATGTCATTGGTAAGCCACTGAGAAGAAAGGGTGTTGAGCTTCATGGCAACAGGGACAAAGGACGCCGATAATTGTTGGAGAACCACGACTGCTACCTTGGCACTGTCAAGGAAGGGTGTTGAGCTCCATGGCACTGTCTTCATTTCACATGAACAGGCCAATAGCCGGTGCCAACACAAACAAGGGATGCATGATGGTTGACCATGGGAGAACCTTTGCGCGCGGCATCTCTGTTTCACGCGGTGTCATATATTTTTCCCACAAAAGAGAGGCACCAACGGGAAGGTGAGATTTGTTCTCCCAATCACTCCATATGTGGAGAGAAATTTGGGAGGGGAAAATGAGAGTGGGGCCCACAACTATTTTCACTCCTATTCTTCCTTCTTTTCAAGTTTTCTCTCCACCCAAGCAAGAGAAATTATTTTCCTTTCCCCATTTTCCTTCCCCATTTTCTTTCATACCAATTAGGGGGTTTAATAATGTGGTTGGTTAGGAAGTTACAATCTAGGAACCAAGTCAATCACATGCTAGATTTCTATCATAAGCGATAGGTCAAGGAATACATCCTTAGGTGCAACACCCTTAAACTCACTCACAAGCTGTACTACTTCATCAGGTAAATTGTTGGTTGTTAAGATAGACGAGGAAGAAACCTTAGAAAGAAAAAAAATCACAAAGTCAACCTCCTTACTTTCTTGCATGAACTAACCTTCTGTTAGGAGGTGGAGGTTATATTTCTAAGGGTCGAACACTTCATGCTAATGGGGGGTTTTTAATTTTTAATTTAGGTTTAGTAGGGTTAGAGTAGGATTTTCTTTCTGTAACATACCAAATTTCCATCAACAAATATCCCTTGCAAATGGAGTAAATTAAATGGAATAAAATAGTGCATTTTGGTACAAGAAATATGGCTAAAATATTTTTTGACTAATTTCTGAATGGGACTAGTGGCAGTCTTGTTGCACATCATTTTTATCTAGTATAATGAGATTCAAAAATCATGAAACTTTATAGTCTAAACGTAGACATGTCAAACTTTAATTTGATATGTCATTTGTGTGATTTGAATGTATATGTTAAGAGATGAAATTCTGAAGTTTGCCTAGTGGAATATTTTGATATCTAGAGCACTGTTTAAACATGAATTTATTGGGAATGTTCTGAATCCAATTGATCGAAGGAATTATTTTTCTTCAAAACTAGACTCAATAAGGGACATTGTGGCTTTGGAATATCCTAAATTGGTTATTTATGTAATTAGATATGAATTTTTAAATTCAGGTGAAAATTCTGTTTAAGAATCCAAAATTTCAAGAATGTAAGGGTAAAATGGTAAATTGAAAAATAATTAAGAGTAAATTAATTTACCTAATTCTTTAGATATTTTGGGGTAGATAAAGCCAGCTAGAATGATGATTAAATAAAATTAGAACAAAAAGGGAAAATGGACCAATAGGAATCAAGCATGTGTAAAACTTTTTAGTTGAATTTTAAGAGCTCCATCAACCTTCTCTAGCCCCCATATTTGACCCAAATACAGAAATTAGAGAGAGAAGGAACTGCTAAGAACAATCAAGCATACCAAGGTCCTATAGCTCCAATTCTTAAGGTAAGATACTATAAAACATTGATTTATTGTAGTTTTCAGTAACTAGTACCTCTCTTAACCAATTCCCCTATATTAATTTGTTGGATTGAAGGAAAAATCATAAGAAGAAAGAGATGGACAGTTTTAGCCTAGAGAGAGAAGGAGAGGAAATCAAAGTAATTTATGAAACTTTGATTCTTTCGTTTTAAGGATATTGTTGTGACTATCTATAGTATGAATTTGTGACTGTTTTGGTTTGAGTTTTGAGTTGGGGAAATAATCCTAGGTTTTATGCTATCCAATTTTCCTCTAAATCATGTGTAATTAGCGTTAAATGATCAAACCAATGATTAGACGTAGGAAGGAGTAAGTTTTACATGTCAATTTGTGAAAAATCACATTCTTGGAAAAATAAGGGTATATTTTGGCCAGTATATGGAAATGGGGGTTAAAGGTAGAATTTGGTTATTTTAATGATTCCATTGTGTTTAGAAGGGAAAATTAGGTGGGGTTCATGTTGACCCCGAAGATTGAAAAGCACTAGAACACAAAATAACAAAATTGGGCTTTAAAACCCTACCTTGGATTACCTAAGGTATTTTGGTAATTATACCATGAATTTTCCCAATCTAAGGTCAAAAATAGATTCTATATGTGAAATTGTGTAGGGATAGGCTGGGTCATAATTTTTAGAACAATGTAATTATACTGGGTATAGAAGGAAAGAGACTGGTACCCCTAAAGGCACTTTTGTAATTAGGCATTTCAGAGAGAGATGATGAATTTTAGGCACTTAAGAAATAAGCTTGGGTGAGTAATAACTCAATTACACTACATTTGAATTTGTAGGATACGATATTTACCTGAGTAGGACTGAAAAGCTTATAGGACTATCAAATGCGGAAAGGATTGTAGGTAGTAACTCTATCTTTCATAATGTATGTTATATGCTGCATGTTTTGTATGCCATGCATGAAATTGAGATTGAGACACGGGGACGCCCGTACTAGGGACACTCAGGAGATGATATGATTCTTTAGACTCTACTGTTAGACTGAAACGAGCTAACGCCCATGAGATGATTTATTCACTTCTTGTTCACTATTAGCTTGTGATGGGCGAATGCCCATAAGGCTAAGGCAGGAACGCCCATTTGGTGGTGTGATTGTTTACAGTCTACCGTGAGACTCGAGACATGTATTGTACCATGCATTGATATGATGATGACTTGAACTTTGCCTATGATTTGTTGATGATATTTGACTACTGTGATATGATAATATGGATGGTTGCTATGCATGTTTAGTATCATTGCATTTATTATGATGACATTTGTTACTATTGAGATTCAATTGAATCTTACCCTTTTCCTAAAATTTAATTTATCTAGTTAGAGGTAGCAGTTTCCAAGGCAAGAATTCAGAGACCGGATCTAAAAATGTCTGAGTCCTGACCAACATGCACTTTTTGCTAGGTTTACTCTATTAGTTTCTCTTTATGAACTTTTAAGATACTATACATATATGTAATAAGCTGTGTAATCTTGTGGAAAATACTATATGCACTCCAAGTTTGTATAAATATATTAGTACTGTTTTATGCTATTTTTTGCTCATTTATGAAATGCACTTCAATATTTTGATAAATGTCAACACGAAATAGGGGTTTGACACTTTCCCTCATGCTTAATGTAACATCCCACTTTTCAGCCTTTCTCCATCCCTTAAATGTCCCTTGGAACCACTTGATACATTCGTATAGCAAAAAAAGGAGAGAGGAAAATTTTCACAAAATGATAGACAACTTTTCATTAATACATAGAGGCATAAAGACGAGAATCCAAAATACATGTATCAGCTGTACTATACATATACATGCTAGAAATCAGGAAGCATAACTATCTAAACTGTTTTCCTTCCTTTGCTTCCTACAGAGCTTTCACATGCATTGTGGAGATAGTAAGGTTTCTTGGGAAACCTTAGTAGCATAATTATAACCAATAACAGTATAATGCAATGCATGGCATGCTATATGCAATGCTCGTACTACTCTTCTAGTGCCCCCTCTCTCGACACTTACCGTGTATAGGGATCATACATGTGACTTTACTTCTATCACATAGCCAAAGCATATAAACAGAGAGTCATATATCTCATACATATCATGATCGCTCACCCAGAACACAGTAAACAAGCAATCAACACACAACAGACAAACAGAGCATAATAAGTTAAGGGTAGAGATTCTAGCTACTGATCTCCTCGTATTGTATAGGTGTATGGCTCTAGTTGGTTGTCTCTGGTACTGCTAGATCATTGGTTTGCTACTCTATAATGCCTACATAAACCACAGTGTAAGGCATTACTGTATGCCTCTATTGGTAAACTACAACTCTTCCCTTTCTATACCCCCTAGGTCCTAGTTCCCTACTACCTAGACCATATCTTTCCCCTACCTGTACCCCATTTCTGTCCACCCTGTATAGGCCCAAGTCCTTATTGCTGGCTTGTCCCTACTGCCCTGTTTGGGATTGTTGGACAGTATCTTCCCTTAGATGTGCCTACTAGACCTCCTGACAATTGGGCAGTACCTCCCCTTAAGAAATCCTACCTCTGTCCGGGACAATCGGATAGCACCTCCCTCTAGGAAATGCTATCTTACTCTAAGACCATCAAATAGAACCTACCCCTAGGAAATGTATCTTAGTATGGGACCATCTGACAACGTCTCCCTCTAGAAAATGCTATCTTAGTCTAGGATAGTTGGACATCACCTCCCCCTAAGAAAAGCTATCCTAGTCCAGAATAATTGGACAACACTTCCCCTTAAGAATGATTGTTTTAGCCTAGATAGTTGGATAGGACCTCCCCTTAGGTTCACTATCTAGGCCTGCCTAATTGGACATGGCCTCCCCCTAAACTACTCTAATAACTGTGGGAAAATAAAGAAATTCAAGAGGAAGGGAATAAGACTTAATTGGATTGAAGATCGGGTTGGGACCACTTGAAATTGCTACAGAAGGGGCTTACTTTGAGAAAGGTAGGAGAGCTTCCAAGAGAGGAGGAGCAAGTTTTTTTCATGAAGAGAATGGGGGAGAAGATGTCTA
Source organism: Acacia concinna (assembly GCA_037177275.1). Lineage (NCBI taxonomy): Eukaryota > Viridiplantae > Streptophyta > Magnoliopsida > Fabales > Fabaceae > Acacia > Acacia concinna. Next base: position 32,410,091 of record JBAGKO010000010.1, read on the forward strand.
TTTATAGGTGAAGGGGAGTGGTCAAAATGTAAATATTTATTAGGTCTTTAGTTGTAGTTTTCCTAAAAAGTTCTTACCTTTTTTTACAAGTGTCTTCTTCTACATAATTCTTGAATTTCACATGCCAAAAACTTACTGGTTGTTGTTTTACTACTAAGATTTCCCAAAAACATTGCATTACTTGCATCACATTATAATGTTATCGGTTATTGTCTGCTACTAAAATTTCCCTAAAAACCTTACCTTTTCCACAATAAAGGTGAAGGTACTTCGAGAAGCAAGGAAAAGAGATAGATAAAGATTGCTATTTAGCTTCCCTATATTATTTTAGACGGCTGTAATATAATGTATGTACTGGGTACTAGATGTCTGTAATATGAGGAATGCCTTTAACTTAGCCATCATGTTGTCTATGTGACGTTAGAATTGTGAAATAATGGGAAAATGGCATAGCAATGTGATATGGTTAAATTGGCACATGATTTTCAGCTAGTTTGGGCTTAAAATTGGGTTGGCTATGATTTAAGTAAATGATTGTATCTGACCACGAGCATTTGAATGCTAATAGACAGTATTTTTAGCTGCAAATGGAGTGGTAGATCATATCATTTGAAGTTTTGTAGCAAAAGTTATGCCTTCCGAAAGTTAAGCCAAAAATCTTAGAAAATTGAAAAATGACCAAATGAATAGTGCCAAATTGACTATATGAATAGTGCAACTTTGAGGGGTTGCATATGTGTGATGCTATGCTATCAAAGGATGAGATTTTTTTCCTTTATAGAGGAAGGAAAGAGCTTTCCAATGAACTTAGAATCACCGTGTTTCAATTCTTTTAGAATTAGTTATGATTTTCTAAAATTGGTTGGAATTAAGGGGCGAGTGAATAGTAACCCGAGAAAAGAAAAATTTTCTCCTTATTTTCCCAACTTAAAGTTATAACCAGTGATTCCAATAGCTCTAATATGATAAGGTAAAGGCTATAAAAGGAGGTGTGACAAGGATAGTTGAGTATTCATCATCGAGAGACTGTTTTATCATAATTCCTTTTAATCCAAAGAAACCTTTCATAATCTAGAATACCAAAAAGATTTATTTTACTTGCATTGTTCCATTGCACCATGAAAACTTTTGAAAACCGCCTATTTTCTTTACCCAATTCATCATGTTTCTTTTGAAAACTAGTTTCTAGGATTTTCCAATAGGGAAAAAGACAATTAAATACCCTTTAAATATTAAAAACCCTGAAAAGATGACTCAAATTTCGTAAATGACAAATGAGGGGCTATGACAAAAACTCAACAGAGAATGACTGAAATTGAGCAAATAATAACTAAAATAAAATGACTAAAACTCAACAGAGAATGACTAACATTGACTAATTTCAGCCCCTTATTTGTCATTTACGAAATTAAAGTCATTTTTCAGGTTTTTTTTAATATTTATGGGCTATTTATTTGTCTTTTTCCGTTTCCAATAAGTGCTTCTCAAGAAGAACGATTGGTTGTGCCCTATACTACATTATTTGGTGCAATCAAATCTTGACAGAATGAAAAGGCGACATTTCGAGCCTGACCAGACGCCATCCTATCTCACAATCTGGGTCTCAGTCTCCATATCATCATATCCAAACTCAACTCTCTTCATCTCAGTATCACAGACATGTCGAGTATCGAGATAGCCTAATGGAATGAGCTAGGTAGTCATCAAAGCTTTCCTTCTCCCCTTATCGGATTGCTAGAAACTCAACTTCTTTCTCAAGTTTGACAGATTAGGGAAGATACTTCTCATTGAACTGCTCTTGGAAAAAATCCCAGGTTATTAGTGTGTTTCATGCTCTTAGAAGCATCTCAGTATTTCGCTACCACCTATCAGCATCTCCTTCCAACTTATAAATAGCTAATTCAACCTTCATGTTATCTGGACACTCAAACACTTCAAAAATCTTAACTAGATGAAATAACCAATCCTCTATTGCCTGAGGGTCAAACTTCTCTTGGAATGCCAAGGGTTGTTGTTGGCCAAATCGAGACACCCAAGTATTCAAGTTGTCAACTGCAATAGCTGGTAGAGGAATAGAAATTTAGGCTGTATAAGGGCATCCTCCTTGATTATTTGTCCTTTTCCTATTGGCATTTTGTTTATGCTGCATCTCCCGTAGCTCATCCCTCAAACCATGTATCATTGTATGTTTCTCTCTAAACATGCCCAGTAATTGTTGCATAGGGTCAGGTTCACCCTCTAGAACTTGCCCGGCTACTCTTCCTCTTGTTTGGACCATCCTTATACTTTATAACATAAGAATAGAGGAGGTAAATTTCATGTAGAAGTAAGGGCATTTTTGTCATTTCATAAAGTATTGTATACAAGATACTCCAAAAGTAATGCACAACAGACATACACAACATTTTATGAAAAGTTATTAGCAATACACAGCTTATAGGCTCATCTCCTACCACTTCTCTTATTATGGTCCACTACTTCTTAGGGGATCACCTATCCCAAAATTATCCTGGGTCAAGCACGCTTAACTGTGTGGTAAGTCTCAAAATATAGCCATTGACTCTTGCATAACTCTAAATTTTTCTCCATGGGACTATATTACTCCTAATACACCGTGCCATCTATCTCTCGCGATCAAATACCGAGTGCTAGTTAGGTATCAAAACTGGCCATATAGCAGCTAGTGCATACTCGAGCTTGGCTATTATACACAGTTGTACCTACTCATTGCCTGTGACTAGCACCTAAGTCTCAGGGTAGTAGGGTACCCAATTGTCAGGGTATCAGGGTATTAGATTATTTGAGTAATAGAGTATCAAGGTATCAGAGTTTTAGAGCTTGATCTCGACTCTGCTTTATCTGGGTACTCCGTATCTTATGCCACTCGGGGAATACTCAATTGAGTTTCACCTTAAACGACCTAAAGGGCTTTTATAGCTCCTATCCAGTCTAGGACCTGTATTAATACTTCCAAGTACCGGATACCTAACACCTAAGAATATATCAGTACACAATTTGTTGCCAGAACCACTTTAGCTTTGATACCACATATGTCAAATCTCTCTTCCAGTTCCACATTCATAAGAGAAATTAAAGTTTAATAAAGAGCAATAAAATAGCATGAAACAATATTGATATATATCAATACAAACTTGGGTGCATACAATGTATTAAACAAAATAGCCTAGAATATTTACATTAGTACAACGCTCCAAAAATGAAATCAAACTGGGCTACATTGGCTCAAAATAAAGTCTTCGACTACATTAGGTCTGGCCTCTAGTATCATGCATCTATACTCTTACCCCAAGAACTTTAACCTCCAACTAAATAAAAATTGGTATTTATGGGAAAAGGGTAAGATTCAGAGAATCTCAATAGTAACAACAATCATTCATAAATCATGCGACAATAAACATGCAGGGCACCATATCACGTAATAGAGTTAAATATAAATATTCAAGCCACACACATGTGTTCGTCTAAGGTCCAGGCTACACTTGACCACCGACTACCACCTGGAGGGCCAAATCTCTATCTGTCCTAACTTATCTCAATACCTTGATTAGAGGATCCTCGACCACTGCCATGACTAGATACTTCTAATAGAAGGGTCCTCAACCACTACACAACTAGGTACAATAGGTGGTATCGATCAACTCAATATCTGGACAGGAGAGTCCTCGACCACTACCATGGCCAAATACTTCTCATATCACAAATAAGGTAAAAACAATGCATATAAACAGTCACACAAGCAATGAGAGATAGAGTTACCACTTCCCTATTTGATATCCTATCAGCTCTGTGATTTTTCCCAAGCAAATATCAAAGCCTACAAGTCTAAATGTATAACAATGAGCCTCTAATAATCAAATATTTGAGACCCAAGTGCATCTAGTGATTTATAATTAAGTACCCTAATCTAAAATGCGTATTTATAAAATTGCCTTTAAGGGTACCAGTCTTTTTCCTTTTATATCCAGTATAATACACTATTCCAAAAATTATGACTTGGCCTACCCCTACACAATCACATGTGTGGAATCCATTTTTTACCTTACATTGGGCAAATTCAATGCTAAATTACCATACTACCCTTAGTAATCCCAGTTAAGGTTTTTAAAGCCTGCTTTTGTCATTTTGTGCTCGGGGGCTTCTGGACTTCGGGGTCTACAGAAACTCCACCTAATTTTTCCTTTTAAACACAATGGACCAATAGATTCATCAAATTTCATCTCTAAATCCTATTCCTACAAGCTAGCAGAAATTGCAAGCCTTATATAACAAAAATGTGATTTTCCTTAAATCTACCAATTAAACTCACCTATTTCCACTCTCAATCATCCATCTAAACATTTAAACACTATGTACACATAACTTAAAGGAATTTGGGTAGTGTAATAGCTGGGGCTCATCATTTCCCCAAATAAAAAATCAATCCAATACAACCACAATCAGTCACAAAAGTAATCTTAAGTCGATAGAATCTGAGTTTTGGGAGTTACCTTTAAGTTTCCCTTCCTTCTCTCTCTCTTTGCTCCTCTCCTTTTGATTTTGTGGTCAAATCAACTAATTGGGGGAAAATGATTAGGAGTAGTCCTAAGTACATAAAACTACAAGAAAGCAGTGTTTTTTTGGTAACTTACATCAAGCTTTTGCATTATGGCTTGGCTTCCTTGAGCTCTCTCTCTCTATATCTTTCTATATATATATTCTAGTCTGGTTCATACTATTGGGGTTGAGGAGGCTGGATAAGCTTTAAAATCTTATTAGGTGGTGAATTACCATTTTGCCCTTCCATTTATGAAATTCAGATTTCTTAACAGAATTTTCATTTAATTTTGAAAATTCACAACTAATTGTTCAAGCCTCTAATTGGAGTGATTCCCTTAAATGTTTCTTATTGAGTCTAGTTTTTTTAAAAGTATTTTCTTAGGTCAATTGGAATCAGTAGATTCACAGAAAATTCATTTTTGAACATTGCTCGTGAAGCTAGCGAATTCCACTAGGCAGAATTCAAAAATTCATAACACTTAGCATATAAATCCAATTAATTTGTTTGACATATCAATATAAATCCTAGGATGTCTATTTTCATCTTGTAAAATATTATGACTTTTTGACATCATTTGGTCATCCAAAAGCTTACGACAACATGACTGCCTCCAGTCCCTTTCCAGGAATTAGTCAGAAAATATTTGGCTATCTTTCTTATACCAAATGCACCATTTTTTTCCAGTTAATATACTCCATTTACAAGTGACATTTGGTGATGGAAATTTGGTATGTTACAAGCTTCATCTCCCATTAAGTGAGAATATGCAAGAGTAAATATTACTCATGATGAGCATATTATGACCTTCGCTAATATGGTTTACCACATTAATTAAGTCTTAGAATAAAAGGTTGGAGGATACAAGATCCATGAGCCAAATGACCTTAGCTAAAGAGTAGGAGGATTTATCCTCAAAACTTAAGTGTAAAAAGACAAGAGACCAATGAGGTAAACTTGACCCAGAAAAGGACAATAATATTTGTTTTATAAAGATTTAAAGCCACACTTATAATCCTTTAAGGGTTATAGATGCAACAACCAATGTAAAAATAGTAGGAGTTTGAGCATATGGCCATTATGTTAGATGAATAGTAAGATAAAGAATCATAGGATTGGAACCTGTATATTAACTCTGTAAGGAAATATCATCCTAATTCACTCCATACAATTTTGAAATCAACACAAACACATCTTTGTTATCTTTTTAGTTAAAGATCAATAGGACTATGACTCTCAAAGATATTGTTAGATTTAGAGTTTTGTTTGTTGTCTTGAAAATTACATTCCACTTGCCACATGAACACGTTAATCAAGAAGAATGGTCAAAACTAGAAAAAGAAAATTTTTGCCAAGTAATGTGTGTGAGTAGTTAAAAACTACTTAGTCTAGTTGGCAAGACAATAAGGAAAATTTTTGAGATAAGAACATATATCCATTTTCACTTAGAAAACTATGACGTTTGTGAACGATGAATGTGAGGGCAGAACACAAAGCTGAGTATTTCATTGACATCATGTATGTTTGCTTGAAATACAGTTATGTTTATCTAATATTGGGCAAGTGTGAGGCTATTATATAATGGCCAAATCTTGTTAATTACTTAAATTGAAAGGATAAAACCTTTTTGAACTAACAAGGGTTAAAAGAACTTGTTTATTAGTTCAAGATACTCTGTGTATGATAAAGAGATTGTTAGGCAACTATCAATCCTTAAAACCCTATTATTCAATGAAGTTGTTGAAATGGAGAGACAGATCTCTCTCTGACATGGCTAAGTAGACAAAAGCATAATTGAAACTATTAGCCATAGTTTGGTCAATAAAATCATAACTATTGTCTTGAGACTTAACCAAATGAATTTCAAATCAGTCACATCTATCTACGTGCTGTGGATATGACTTCAATAGGTCCAAGCATTACAAGACCATAATGGTCAGCTACTTATATCCATTGTTTTTTCAAATTATGGAAGATTGGGACAAGATATGAAAAGGTATGTCTTTATAAGATAACCTAAGAATATGATGAGACACGTCTTCATTAGTGAAAATGATGACGAATCAGTGACTAAAAGAGTACTAAGGAATAAAACATTCATAGAACAAATATTTCCTAGTAGGAAATAAGCATTGATCTTGACAAATCTCCTTATGATATTGACAGCGACAATGAATAAATAAGTATTCTTTAGTTCACTGATCCGAGTGGGAGGGGTTTGAGGTTATTTTCATCAAGAACCCTCTAAAGTCCACCTAGATTAATGTTCTTTTTTGTCATTCAAAAAGTGATGATGGCTACCTAAAAGTATTTGAGAAATACTAAAAGGACTTGCTAAAATTAATGCTAAAGGGTAATGCAAGAGGGTATGAATTCTTTTCTTAAAACTAGCCAAGTGTATGTTTCGAAGATTTGTATCACTGCTGAAAGGCAAATTGGGAATGTGTAAGTTCTCAATTATATGAAGGACAATCAAACTTAAAAATACTAAATGGCTAAAGGGTATCACAACTGGAAGGTATTGATAAACAAGAAGCATTGTTACCAGTAATTCATTTTAGTTATAAATGACTAATGTTGGTTATAGCAACATGCTTAGGCTTGAAATTACATCAAGAAGATGTAAAGACCACTTTCTAATTTGGAAATTGGATGACAAATTCTACATAAAGAAACATGAGGGCTTGGTAGAAACAATTATCCAAGTAGTAGTATAAGAGGTTTCATAAAAGGAAATTCTCACCGACTTTCAAATAGTTGAAGAATACTCCATAAGCACCAAACGGTCTTAAGATGAAAAGTCATTCTCTGTTACAATGACATATGTTTAATGACAAACTCTACATGAAGCAACATGAGGGCTTGGTAGAAACAATTATCCAAGTAGTAGTATAAGAGGTTTCATAAAAGGAAATTCCCACTGACTTTGAAATAGTCAAAGAATATTATATAAGCACCAAACAATCTTAAGATGAAAAGTCATTCTCTGTTACAATGACATATGTTTAATGTCAATAGAGTTAAATGAATAGAGGATCATAATAATCCTTAAATTCTAAGTTGATAGATTGTGGGTAGAATAAATAAAGATTGCATTAAGAAAGTACAGTCCATATCACATAGGACATGTATAAGTGTGATACTTATAGTACATCAGTGTGCTAAGTTATAAACCTATGGTCACCCTTATAGACAAGGGATTAACCTTAGAGTTGATAAATCCATAAACATAGAAAAAGTGGATAGAGTCTCATAATAAGAATATGGTTGGCAACCTAAGTATACACATTGATATATATAAGACCAAAGCTTTTGGTCAAACTTGAAAATTATTGTTGTTTTAGTTGTACCATAGATTGAGTTGTGAAGGCAACAACTCACGCTTGAAAGGGCATTCCAATACAATACCTAGAAAATGATCTTGGATTTAAATAAACAAAGAGATAGATGGTGCATATCTCTGTAATCCATGGAATCAGAACATATGGCATGTTTTTCAATCATTCAAGGAGCCATATGGCCATAGAAGTTTTCTATGAGCAATTAAGAATGAATGACAGATAGTAGGGTTCAAGTAACATCTAATGATGTGGATCTAACTATTACAGCAAGGAAAAACATACATTTGATGCATAGAAAAGAGATATGCTTCCAAAGAAGGAAGGCAAGTGTTCAATGACCTTCTACTAACAACATGTTGGTAGATCTTCTTATTAAGCCAAGAGCTTGATTTCATTGAGTTAATAAAGATCATGGAGCATAAAAACCAATATAAGGCCATGAACATTATGTATGTTGTGAATAGATACTTGCAAAGTATATAGAAATTAGTATGTCGTATAGGTCAAGAAGGTTGGTTCACTTACATGAACAACCATCTTCTCACAAGGGCATGGGAGGTTAAGACGAGCAAATGATCACCATAAGATGGTATTGAAAGATATTTGTGTTTAAGTCGCCTCAGTAAAACTAAGATGAGACTACAGATGCATGTATGCATATGCAAAATAGATAAACCTATGAATACATGAAAGTATCATAAGACCTATAGCCAGGCAAATAACTATCTTTTACAAATGATTGTGAAAAGAAGTTTTGGATTCAAATATAAGAAAATATTGTGAAAATTAATGTCTGTATAGTGGAAAACAAGATAAAAATCAATGCATACCACCAAACAATCACCGTAGCATGCAATTCATGCTACATGTGCTTAAGAGTAAGACTGTAACACGAGACGTAGGTAAAAGATCCTTGATTCACTATGTTGTGAGTCTTATGAAGGAAAAATCCTTCCACAATACCCTTAGGACTTAGGCAACATCATGAAGGCTTGATTTGGTGTCAACTACTTTAGTTGAAACTCTATGATCAGGCATGATTGGGTCAAATGAGTAAAAACTAGGAAAGTGATCAAGTTAAGTACGATTGATATTTGGTCAAAAACAAAGATTTTGCTCCTAAATAAACAAACAGTGCTAGCGTCTGTGGTTGACCCCTTACTAGTTCACTGAGTAACTTGTAAGTGCAGATACTATGCGCATATAAGGCAATCTAAGTTAATCCAAACATTAACTTAAGAGAAATTATATATGTGATATGACACGATATTTAGATGGTTTTCAATGATGTTTTATATCTAAATTGCACACATTTACCCTCAATTTGCATAATATTTATAGTTTATGGATTACATGTGTCACATTGTGCATTTTGCTGATTTAGGTGTAAAAATGTCATAAATTTATCTCTTTAATTATAATTCTTCACTTGCCTTGGCAAAGCTTTCCTGGTGATGATATTT
>JBAGKO010000010.1:32455891-32466037 GCA_037177275.1 Acacia concinna
TAACTAACTTAATCATATTTGACCATTATTGGTTTCAATCAGGCCAAAAAAAAAAAATTATTGGTTTTAAGGTTAAGGGTAAAAAATACCCATATATTTTTACCTAAAGTTTATTCCGCACCATATGGTTTTTGAAGGTTTAAAAATGCCCATAAATATTAAAAATGGGTTCAAAAATGCCAACTCTGTTATCAATACTTAACGGCCATTAAATGCACTAATTTTAATTAAGGTTCAGAGTAAATATACACGTGTTTTTACTCAATTCAGCACCATATGTTTTATTTAAATGTAAAAATACCTATATTTTTTGTAACGGAATTGATAATTTTAAACTCATTTTTAAAGTTCATGGGCATTGTTTAACTATAAAAAAAACACATAGATATTTTTACCCTTAACCTTATTCAAAATTAGGGCATTTAACAGTTGTTAAGTATTGGTAACGGAATTGGCATTTTTGAACCTATTTTTAAAGTTCATGGGCATTTTTTAGCCTTCAAATAGCATATGGTACTAAATAAATTTTATGTAAAAACACAGGTATTTTTTACCCTTAACCCTTGTTCTTAATCAAGAGTAGCACTTTGTAAGATATTTTTTGCATTCCAAAAAAAAACCAACAACAACAATAATAATAATTTGGACCCTATCTAAACGGAGACGGATTTAGTGGCTGATTGGCTAGCCAAAGCTTCTTTAAAGAGGTTATGTCCTGTTGACTAACTGTAGAGACCTCCATCACAACTTCTTAATCTTTTATAGAAAGGTGTTTGGACAATGGATAATTGTGGTTTGCCTTTTGTTTTTATATATTTGGACTACTGTTGTATCAGAGCATATTTTATACTCATTGCTTTGATGAGTAAAAATGTACTCACCATCCTTCATCGCCATTAAATTAATTTTAAACGGTCCAGATTGAGTCTCATTAAATTATTATATTTTAAATAAATTTTTATTTTATTATATGAAGAATTAAAATTAAAAAAAATTATAACTATAATTTTTCATAAATATGAATTTATCATTTAAAAAAATGATAAATTAAAAATTTTAAATTTAAACTATTTAGATTAAATTTAAATAGTTTAGATTTTATCACAATGATGGGAAATTGCTCATCACTATGATTAACATGAAATGGGTATTGTTGTACGGTGTTGGTTGTTTAGTGATGATAATTTCTTTTTCTGGCAAAATAATAATAATATTAATAATAAATGTAAAAGTTGATATGGTTGCCCGTGGGTGTGATCCATTTTAATTTTTGACGGTCTATTGGTATGGGCCTAGAAATCTCGGGCCCATTCAAAGTGGAGCCTTTAAATTTTGAAGTAAAAGTTGATATGGTTGCCAGCGGGTGTGATCCTTCGGGTATGTTTAAATTGGATTTTGATAATAGCTTTTATGAATTATAAAGTAAGTATGTGAGAGGAATTTTATTTCGGTTAGGTTTGAGGGTTTCCCAAACGCACATGTCTAGGGCCACATTGTGTAATTTCTTTGGATTTAATGTGCTAAAAAAATTTTTCATATACATTTAGCATCATCAAGTGTTTTTTCATATGACTCAAGTGAGTTAAGGTATTCTGTGGTACACCTATCCCCACAAATATTTTTTTAAACGTATCCATGACCTAGCAATACTTTTTATTAAGTTTTACACTTAACAAGTTAGGTAATTTAGGGTGTTGGTTACAACAAAATTTTTTTATTCAATTAGGTAGAGGTCAATTATATAGATCACATGATGTTATTGTAATTGATCAAAAACTAGAATTTTAGATAGATTATTAACTAATATGTTACATTCTATAATTTTATTTAGTGTTTACTTCAGTCTTCATGTACTTGTTTTAAAGCACTCCACATGATTTGGTTGACCCTCCTCATTAGCCACCCAATAACCTTTTTTGAGTATGTATAAACCATAAACAATTTTTCACCATTTTTGTCTTACCAGATGCTACTCCAACTTAGCATTAGTGTTAGACACACCAAAAAATAATTTAAGATGTTGGATACTCTTAAAAAAAAGATTTTAGGGTGCCAGTGCACATGGAAGATATTTTAGGGTATTGGTTTTACCACAAAGTATTTTGGTATACTGAAGTGTAAAAAAAATAATTTAAGATGTTGAAGACAACTTAACTCATTTCTTGCTCTCATGCCTCCCACAATCCTTTCACACAAAAGTTTGTTAAAAATGGGTGCCATGTTAAATAAAGATATTTTCAATAAGATCAGTATAATTTGGGAGGCTATTTTTTATTTTATTTTATTCTAAAGTATAATTTTAAAAACCATACTTATACCAAATTCTTTCCATCTATTTCATCAGGTTCTTTAATCACATGTGATCATGTGTCTTATTTATTATATTTGAGTTTTTAATTTAATGATAATAATTTAAACATAGGAAACATGGTCATATGTGATTGGAGAACATGATGAAATGTATGTAAAGAACTTGATTGAAATATTTTTCTAATTTTAAACCTAATTTGTATAAGGTTTTATTTTGAACTCTTAACTTTTTAAAGTACTTTTTATCTATAATTTTAAAAAGTGTAGTTAAGATCAAAGTTTGTTTCCCATGCTTTAAAAAGTTTGGTCTAGTTATTCTTATTTTCCATACTTCATGTTTACAAGGTGTAGTTAAGATCAAAGCTTGTTTTATTAAATGCATTGAAAAATATTGTTTCAAAAAATCTAATCCTATTATTACAGTTATATTTATCGTTCTTGTTCCTTTAAACATTTTTATTCTTCTTAGGTTATGATATATAATTATAGATTTGTTCATATATTCATTAGCTCTAGATATGGCAAAATTTGTATTTAAAGTAAATTTTAATTTTTGATATATTAAAGACTCCTAATATATTATTCTAGATGCTACTTATTATTTTTCCATCAGTTAGTAGTAATTCTAATGGTGTATTTAAAGTAATTCTATTGGTGAATTTAATTTTTAACATTGCTAATGTCACTATCAGAATGTTTTGATTACAACTGATAAGTCATGTTAAGAATTTAAATATTATTAATAATAGTTTAAAAACCAATTTTACATAATAAAAAAACTCATTTGTAGTATTTTTTTTTCTCCTAAAGAAACTATGACGTATGTTTTTATTCTTCGAGTAAAATATACTAAACTTTGGTTAACTTTACTCACAATCTAATTATCTACTATCTTCTCTTATTTAAAAAATTTTAAGTAATTGAGTATGGCTATATTAAAATAATTTTTTATAAAAATATTAAATTCCATAAACATAAATTATATTAAAATTAATCAATACATTAATATTATATTAAACAAAAATAAATCTGGGTTAAGGTGCTAATTTGCCTAAGAAGCTTTTCTTTGAGGAGCAATGCCGTTATAAAAGGTTTTTAGGTTCAATTATATCTTAAAAAAGTTTTGCAGTAATGTTTTCATTTTCTATTAAAAATTATTGGTTAACGTTGATTTTTTTAACTGTCAATACTATTTTTTTAATGGTAAGAGATAATATTACTATATTTTAAAATTTTTGAGATAAAATTGAACACTAAAACTTTTAAAACAACATTACTCTTTATAGAAATTTGATGTATAAATTTCTTAACCTAATAAATTTTAACCATATACTTTGTGAGTTGTATACTTTAATTTCCTGATTGAGCAATTTATTGTTTGTGACGTTAATAGCCTAAATAACACAATCTTTTTTTGGTCAGATTATTAACAATATAATTATAAGACTAAAAATAGATGCTAAAATAAATATCATGCAGTACAATTACATATTCCCTAGTCTTTTCTAACGAAGCTAGCACCAGAAGAAGAAAAAGAAGCCGAAGTAACGGAGGCGACGTTAATGCTAACCAGCCCAACTATACATGGCGATGGACTGATGGAGGGCAAGGATGTTTGTTTAAAAACTTTGATTTCACATTTGTGTCACAGCTGAAGAGTAGACACCACCTGCGATTGCTTCTGCATTTGCCAACTCAAGTTCCAGCGCCACTACCACCGCGGCGCGACCAAAGCAATTTCTTTAGTAGTCTATATCTGGTAATATCTCTAATTAATTCTTCTTTGTCGGTGTCTCTTTATATATATATATATATATATTTGGATTCACCTTTGTCGCTCTGGTTCTGAATCACCCAGATCGCTTGATGATGACATTGATTTTAGCTGTCGCGGTGTTTGTGTTCGGATATTAGCTATTTAGCTTGTGGGTGAACCATTAACGAGTGATACCCATTTTTCCTTTGGTCTCTGAGCGGTGAGCAAGATTTATTTAATATGTTTTAGTTTTTAAAGCCAAGCTTAATTTGCATTGAACTGAGTTTGGATGGAAAAAGAACAGGGAGGGAGGAGGAGGAGAATTAGCACTTGTGTTTTATTACATAAAAATGCCGCCTAATACTTATTCATAGCGGCATAAAGGAAGCTCCTTAGATTTTTGGGGTGGGAGGATGGTGGTGGGTCACTAATAGCAGTTCTAAGCCAAAGTGTCAAATTTCAAAGCCTTTGGCACCTTTCCCATCTTTCAAGCGTTATACTTCATTTCTACGCAGGTAGACACTTATAAATTTTTTCTCACACTTAGAAGCTATTTTCAAGTAAGGATATCGCATAGAGCTTTTTAGATTGCTTCTTAAAACTTAGATTGAAGAATATTTGATATTGGTTACTGTATGTTTAGTTGTTAGGCAACAAATTTTTGAATCCCAGATTTAATTAGAAAACGGCATAGGTGTGTTGACAAGGATTCACCTTTGCTTATCGTAATAAAACAAAAAAGCAACATATTGATGTAAGTAAAATTTCAGAAGCATCTTGGAGAGAAATTATAGTTTTAGGAGTTACGTCTGCTGTATTTAAGTAATTTGAAGAAACGATGTTTGACATGTAGGTGAAATGCAGAATCAGGGTGCAAATCAGCTTCCTGAAGTGGATTCCTTGCCAGATGGGTTTGTTGATAGCCCTACAGAGCCTCTTGCTCCTACAACTCCAAAACCTGAGCAAGAGAAGCTGCTGAATAGTTATAAGGAGAGTGATTTGTCAGATGTTGGCCATTCTAATGACTCATTAAATGAGTTGGCAGTAAAAGAATATCAAAACAATCATGGTAAGGAGGACTAGTGAGCAATGCAGAACTTCTTTTATTCCCATAACTAAACTTCATAAATTTGGTGCCTCAGATTCTTCAGTGGAGGTTCCCTGTAGTAGTTTGATGCAGCAGACAGAAAGTACGCTGGTTACACCATCTGTGGGTGATTCTGTATCTGAGGTTTCACTATCCCGTTGCTGCGAGGTGAAAGATCAACTGGTAGAACATCAAAGTTCGGAAAGAAGTAAATTTTGTTTGCCTTAATGCATGTTCACTCTTTACATAGATGTTGTAACTACATGCTAATTGGTTTACTCATCATGGAAGATGTATGATTAAGATCTTGCTCTTGAATTAAAAAATTTCTTTATGATTTTTATATTTGTTCATTTTTCATATAGTGCCAAGGATTCTGATATGTGTATTGTAGAAGATGTTTATAGGTAATAGAAGTGAAAGTGATTCACGTGTCCCTTGCGTTTTTTCGCTGACCTGTCTTGGAAGAAAACTCATCGCGATAGTTATACTCATGAATCTTGGCTATACGGCAAGCTTCCAACATTGATTAAGGGCGTGCAAGACGGACCTGTTGTGCATAATCACTCTATAATCCCTCGATATAAGCCTGGATCGCGTGCTCTTCAGAGAGATGTAACTTGCAGCGGAGGGTGTCAAACTCGTCGTTATAGTCGTCAAGAGAATCCGTCTGATACAACCGTTTAAAGTCGCTCACGGGAGACTCACAAGGGGATCCAAAATGTACCCAAAGAGCATGTTTATATTCCATCTAGGAGGGCGTATGATCTTCTTCTTCTTCCATGAAGGCCTGATGCCAAATATAACCCTTTTCATCAAGATTAATGCTAGCAAGACGAACCTTCCAATTATCGAGTGTACCATTGAGGTCGAATTACTGTTCACTTTTTTGGATCCAGCCTAAGATATCCGCACATTGAAAATGCAGGAACTCTATTTTTGTGAATCTGGTTGGGGGGTGTAGGTTCCATCAGTGCCTCGAAAACGAAACAGACCCTGGTGGCCCTAGCGTCGAGGTTCATCTGTATTGTGATGAACCAAGTCTTGCTCAGGAGTAAAAGAAGCCAGGCGATCAGAAATAGCTCGCACGGCTGCTGGAAGGGTCGCCAAATTCTGCAAGGTTTCTTCAATTGTTCAGAAACAGGTTTTGTGCCCATCAGCCATGGAATAATGGGACAACTGGGGACGTTCTTGAGGACATTCTTGATGAGACTAGGAACGGGTGTGAGCCATATACAAAGCCGCAGGTCGACGAGCTCTGATACCACTAATAAATAGGAATAGAAGAATTGTAGAGGAAGAGAGAGACAGAGGAATCACAGAATATTCATTCACACTAATCACAATTAACAATACAATGAATGAGTGGGTATCACTCCCCTTTATATAATACCATGAATAATACCGTGGCCAACTTAGCTAGTTATGCCACTCCTAATCCTCTCCACGTGCCCTCATAGGTTTAGTTGTGTGGGACATGTGATACACTTTCACTTCTATTACCTATTAAC
The DNA here is from genome assembly GCA_037177275.1 of Acacia concinna. NCBI lineage: Eukaryota > Viridiplantae > Streptophyta > Magnoliopsida > Fabales > Fabaceae > Acacia > Acacia concinna. Next base: position 32,462,556 of record JBAGKO010000010.1, read on the forward strand.
ATCTTCTACAATACACATATCAAATTCATCTATTGATGTTATGAAGTCTAATCCATGGTGATGCTTAAGTTTTATTTGCTGGTCTTCTGTTCTTTCTTTTTTGTTAGATCCCAAGAGGTTAGAGACATTCTGGAAATGGACACCAAGAGTCCTCTTTGCTAACAATAATGAGAGATTACAATTAGCTACTCCCATCTGGCAAAGAGCTTCGTGGAATTCAAACAACAGCAATGTGACAGGAAAACATAAACCTGACAGCCTAGCTTTTGAGAGACCAGGCACCTCTCCTTTCCTAGCACACCAATTGTCTGCCCAATTCTCATATTTTTCTTCCCTATATCGCACTCACTACCCACCCTGACATGTCAGAATACCCTTTAAGCAGCTCCACTATCCCGTTTCCAGTTTGCCCTTGCTGTTCTTGAGTTCTCTGATTCTGATCTGGTTTGGGCCCTCCCCTGGCTGCCCTTTTCTTATAAACTTTGCCCCAATAATTCTTAGGCCCATCACTTTTTCTCCATTTTCTCATGGCAGACATCTATGTATTAGTATACTGCTGGGGACATGGGTTGCCTCATTGATGGATTATTAATGATTATTTACTAATAAAAAAGTTTGATGTTTCAAATTTTTGGCAAAAAGGGATCAGGTTTTTGCAAACCCACTCAAAGATCTTGAAGCCAATGCTTTTCTCTTCATTCTTGTGATCAGATTAAATTTGTGACGCACTATTGGCCTCAAATTTTCACTAATTCAAATAACTCAATTCCCTTTATCTTTATCCATCTAATTTTCTTCATTCAAATAACACAATTCGTTGACTAACATGTCTTATATTCCTCCGGTAGACCTTAGACCATGCGATATATCTTCTTAATCTTTGGTACAATTTTGAAAACTGGAACAGTCTTTTGATTTCCTTTTATGCTTGGGCAAATAACATGTTTGTTTTATGTGCTCTAATGAAATGAAGCAGTTAGGCTTGCAAATGTCTGCAAACCCATTCTAGCATATGCTAGCAGATCTCTATGTTTTAGTTTTGAGTATTTATTCCTCTATCTGGCAGTTTTATTTTCTGAATCTGACATGACTTTGTTGCCCTTATTGCTCATTTCTGTTGCAGCTGCTGGTGATTGTCTGGAAACAGAAGTTATACCTCCAAAAGGTTCACAATCTTCAGAGACTGCTGATTCTTCAAAAACCAAAAAACCTGTTAGTGAACCAACTCTGTCAATTCCTACACATTCATTTACACATTGACCCCTCAATGGCCAGTATATATATTTTCGTTTACCTCTATATCCTCTAAGTTATTGAATCCAACTTCCATATCAATGAATTTGTTGGTTATGTTATTGAGTTATGTGAACTTGTTTGATTGACTTTGTGATGCTTTAATATTGTTTTGTGATTGTTGTTCTCTCTTGTCACAACCCATGATAGCTATGTGCAGATAGCTTGTTGGGACTCAATTGTAATTTATTATAATTTTTTTTTTTTTCTTATTAACGCATCCAGAAGTGTTCGTCCGTGTATATTGAGAATGTGTGCTTTATTTTGGCAGCAGAGAGGGAGAGGGAGAGGGTTATGCTTCATGAAAAATTTAGTGAAAATCTAAACTGATTGGAGTCCGTAAAATTTTGAGAATCTAGTAGTGCATGACAAAAGAATAGTGACAGGAAGTGTTGAGTAATGTCTGCTTCATAATTGTTGGAGGAAAGGAGCTTTGACAGTAATTACCCTGGGAGTTGATCTTTTGAATCTGTACAGCAACAAATGCAAAACTGGAACTGATCTCTCCTTTTACATCCCAATACTGAATGAAAACAATCTCAAAGGAACTTAATTTTTCAGGAACCTGCTGAAACGAAGCGGAAGAGCTCAAAGCGTTTGTTTAAGTCAGAAAAGGAGTTGTTAGAGTTTACACTGAAGTATCAACAAGTATTGGCAGAACGAGATGCAGGTATGTCAACATTGACATTTTCAGCTTTTGATAATCATCTTTTGATCTTGAAAAGGGGTAAGTGAGAGGATGCGAATTGGTCCGGGTTTCATAGACAGAAGATAAGTGAAAGACCCACATCTGTTGATGAGTGGTCCTTTAGACTCATAGAGATGCTTTGAGACTAGACGAGAGTCTGTGGAGAATGCTCCACATAGTTAATTGTGCTATTTCAAGTTTTTAACTTGCCACTTTTATTCAAAAAATAATAATAATTATCTTTTGAAATGGTCGGGAAGTTTCTGACACTGCTAATTGAGTTTTTAGGTTCTTCCTTTATATCAGTGCGCATGAACAAGGTAGCGTTTTTTCCTGAATGGAGCGCTGTATTCTTGGAGAAGGTTCAGATCAGATTGCAGTATCTGACCTTATTTATTTTATTCACACTTGTGTGCACATCTGTGCATACCATAGGGTTAACAATATATCCAAAGGTTTGGGTACTAGTAGAACTTGATGGCACCGTTCAATCTATATACTCGCTCAGGCTCAGAAGACGGTTAAAGAATATATGACTGGTTGATTCGAAGATGGTAAGTCCTAAACCGGTAAGTCATCATCCAGAGTAGGAAGAGGCGAAAAAGGCAAGGAACTAGGATCGGATGAAGGACTGGTCAGAGAGGGAAAATAGCACGGTATCCCATATTTTTTAAGGATACCCAGAATTCTGAGTGTATGTATGATTCTACAGCTTTGTGGTCAACATACTTGCAAGTTGCAGCAATCAAGTACTGCTGTTGTACTTGACAACTTGACGTTATCTTCATTACAAGTGCTATAATTGTGACATAGTCTATGTGTTTTACTTTTGTATTAGCTCTCTCTTGTATAACAACAAAAACAAAGCCTTAATCCCACTAGGTGGGGTCAACTACATGGATTGCATGACACCATTGTATTCTGTTAAAAATCATATCTTTAGATAGGTTGTTGATCAAAAGGTTCCTCTCTATAACCTTACTAAATATTTGCTTCAGCCTCCCCCAACCTCTCTTTATGGGACTCCATACTACTTGATCAATCCTTCGTACCGATACATCCAACGGCCTTCTTTACACATGCCCAAACCACCTCATATGATTTTCTACCATTCTCTCTGCAATAGGAGCCACTCCAACTCATTCACGTATGTGATCATTACGAATCTTTTATATAACCATACATCCATCTCAACATTCTCATCTCTGCAACTCCTACTTTATGCTCATGTTGTCCCTTTAATACCCAACACTCACTACCATATAGCATTACTGGTCTTATAGCAATGTGATAGAACTTCCCTTTTACTCTGTTAGGTATCTTCTTATCACAAATAACTCCCATAAATTTTCTCTATTTACACCATCCCACTTGAATTCTATGATTAACATCTCTATCAATTTTACCATCTTGTTGGATAATTGAAATGGTAGAAAATCGTTTGAGGTGGTTTGGACATGTGCAAAGAAGACCATTGGATGCACCGGTAAGGAGAGTGGAA
>JBAGKO010000010.1:32510139-32534219 GCA_037177275.1 Acacia concinna
AGAAAATTTGACGCGCGACAATTCTATGTAAGACCATTGACAACTCTATGTAAAGGCATTGATAACTTTATGTAAGACCTGTGCCAACTTGAGAGAATCTGACATATGACAACTTTATGTAAGGCCATTGACAACTCCATGTAAAATTGTCAATGCCCTTACATGGAGTTGTCAATGGCTTTACATTGTATTGTTTATGGCTTTACATGGAGTTGTCAATGGAAACATACGTACTCCTTCCGGTGCATAATATAAAGCACTTTTAGAAGAATGGTTTGGTCTACAATATAAGACACTTATTATTTCCCGTGAATTAATTGAAGTTCCTTATACTTTGGACTGAAGGAAGTATTTCTAATGGCATTTACAAAAAAAAAATAGAAAAAGAGAATGAGGTGCACTTTCCATTGACAACTTTATGTAAAGTCATTGACAACTCCATGTAAGGACATTAACAACTTTATGTAAGGCCTATGACAACTTGAGAGAGAGAAAGAGAGAGAGAGTCTGACGTGTAATAACTTTATGTAAGGGCATTGACAACTCCATGTAAGGGCATTGACTTTATGTAAGGCTTATGACAACTTCACAGAGAGAGAGGGGGGGAGAGTCTGATGCGCGTTAGTCGTCAGAGGGGAGAGAGAAATATTAAAAAATTAAGGAAATTAATTACAAAAATGTCCCACCGAACTTTTTTGCAAATATGAGAATTCGCTAGACTTTTTGTCGTATATTTTGTTGGTTGGAACTAAAATGCAATTTTCCCTAATATTAATGTTAATTGTTATCTCAAATTCAGTGATCTAGTCATGGAATTCAACTCTCAGAATGGTTTTAAAGAGTTGCTTTTATGCTGTATAGTCGCATGGCTTTATTGGGGAGCTCGAGGCCCAAAAGTCACTTATTAAAAGAATTCTAGGAAACATGCAACCCGCAAAGTCTGGCAGAACTGACAAGCGGTGATCCTCACTGGATAAGGACTACTGATTACTGAATTAAAATACGATGGTTTTCAATTTTTTTATTGTTTCTTTTCAGGGTAGTTTTCCTGAAAAATAACTAATTGTATTTGCAACATGTCTCTTATTTTATCTACAAGCTAATGATCTTAAAATTATCTCAATTTTTTATGAAGACTTTTTATGACCTAATGATATCAATTTTTTCTGTTTAAATACGCTGATCCACTCACAAGTTACCACTCATATATATGGGTTTTGCTGTTCTGCATCCTCAAATGTTTCCTCATGATCTCCCATGTTTATTGGTATCGTATGCTCAGGTAAGGATTCTGATTATACAGTTAGAACTTGAAAACAAGTTTTCAATTTGTGCGCTTGCAGGTTATTGATATCATTGCACCCGTTCCAATCATCCTCCAGACACAGGATGAGGTCAAGGAAAGCAGTAAATCTCTTGCAGTTTGAGATGCACATTTTCAATGGCCTTTTAGGATTGACCGTATGTATGAATCATTACAATTTACAGTTTACAAGGCCATTTTATGGAAGACAGGTTACTCAAGTAGCTGACCAGAAGCCTGCAATAGGTATGCTCTTTGCAAAATGGGGTAATGTGATAATTTTAAAAGGTTGACAATGAGAAAACATGTTGGTCCATCTGTTAATGCACGATGTACTTTTAAACATTTAGGTACCAACAATTAAAGAAAAGCATTAGAAACTAAGTACCAGGATATGGCAAAGTTATTTTATTAGTGCACAATTCTTATTAACTGCTGGAGATAATCCAGGTACTGCTTCTAGAAAAGGGGCAGAAATACCTGCACTCCTTAAAAAAGGGACGCGAGTCAGGAGACCACTAACAACATAGTCAGAAACCGAAACAATCAGCCAGGCATCCAACTAGCTAGATGATTTATCAGAATGATCCCAAAAGAGAAAAAACAAAGTTGCTGCCATATTACAAGAACCTAAAATAATTTACCAAAAAGAAACGGTTGTGAACCTGTCAAATCGACCTATCACTGTATTGAGCAATAACAAAAATATTATACAGCATGCGGCAAAAGAAAACATTTGCCGCTGAACACAACTACTACCTGCTTAAGTCCCCCTTTTTTCCTCCCCATGATTCATCCTCTCTCATGATACTTCCATTATGACCACCATACTGGTCAGAATTCGAATAACGCATTTTGATGGCCGTCACAAAATCTGAGACACCGCCATGTGATCCTCCCACCCGAATCCCTGGCCTCCCAACACCACCATTCAGTCCAACCATTCCCCTCCCCTGCTGCTGTAAATTTGCTATTGCTTCAAAACCATTTCTTCTCTGCACCTCGGAGAATACATCTTGGCGGTTTTTCATGTCTAACACGAATGGCTGCACTTTTGGGGCATCCCTGCTCCTAAACATTTGATAATCAATCACACCGTTGCTGCTATTTATTTCTCGATTTGCAAACGCTGAGCCATTCAGGTGCTGTTCACTACTCTTGGCAAATGCATGCAGCGACTGTTGCTCCAGTTTAGCCGAGGATGTGGCATAATTACTAAAGGCGGCAGGATATTTTGCAAGCAAGATGGCAGAATCAGGTAATGATGGAATGGCCGTCTGTATTTTATTCCCATCCCAATAACCATAACTAGTCATGGGAACATTTTCAAGGCCTATATTGTAATCACCACAATCAAACTTCAAAATTGTTGAATTTCCATCAGGATTTTGATGGCAATGGCCATTAAATTTCAGGGTAGAAGACTTGCTACTCATCCTTGGGTGACGGGTACCAGTTTCTTCACGTCCCTTGGAATTCAAATTAAATTTCTGAGTGGATGAAGGATTGGTCAATATTTTCCCAAACAACTTTACATCACCATTTCTGGATGCCACTTCAGAATCAACTGAAGTGCCCAATTTGTAACGATCACAGGCTTGTTCAATCTTTCGGGACATGAGCTGGAATTCAGATGCTGAACTGCTGCAACTAATATCACCATTCACTTCTTGTTTAATAGGCAAGGAAAAGCCCTGCAGGATGCTATTAGCCTCAACATGGTCCAATAAATGGCTGGGAATATGACCATGTTGACCATCTTTGCTTGTGGAGTTTTGAAAGTGCACATCTCTACTTTCTTTAAAATTACGTGCAGGAGGCAGTTGATCTTGAACAACTTCTTTCTCACCTTTAACAGCAATAGGATCTTGCAACAATAATTTTGCATTGGACTGAAAATCTACCCGCGGCAATGCTGATACAGAGGGCTCTCCAAGAGAAGATTGGTGCTTATCATCAAGATTCAAGCCTGTACAAGAAGTGCCTGCAGGTAAAGGCGAAGCATTTGCCATTGTACTTAAATTTTGAACTGAACTTTTTAATTCAGCTACATCAGCAACCGCTTCGTGTTTATTACCCCTATCATCAAGACATGGGGGCAGTGATTGTTTCCGCCCTGTTAACTCCTTTACCAGTGTACATGAATCTCGAACTGAGCTTTTTGGTTTATTATCCCTATCATCGAGACATGGAGGCAGTGATTGTTTCCGCCCTGTTAACTCCTTTACCACTGTACATGAATCTCGAGCTGAGCTTTTTGATTCAGCTACAACAGCAACTGCTTCACGTTTATCATCCCTATCATCAGGATGTGAAGGCAGCAATTGTTTCTGCCCCGTTAACTCCTTGCCAAGACCCCCAGAGGAAACCTCAGAAGCTACATTGGCCTCAATAACAGAATTAGATTCACAAGGTAGTGACGCTGTAACTGCACCTACCAATTTATTTGCTTCATCTTCTCCCACTTCAACACTAACTACCATGTTCATAGGAGTCTGACCACTGGCAGGGTCAGACTTGTCAGAACTGTACAAGACATCCCCACCACCAACAAAGTCCAGTTTAGGCTTATCACCCATTTCACGAGCATCACAAACCATATCATCCACATCACCATTTTGATCCACTTCTGCTTCAATATTATTTGATTTATTCAAATCAGTTGACAGGACCCTGGGTTCACCAGGGTTAAATTCATCAGAGTATGTGTTCACGACAGACAATGGCTGATCCTCATCAGTTCTAATGCCCGACCTATCAGTGCCAATTGCTGAACCTGTCTCTACAACACATGCATCATCTGTATCACTCCCACCACCATTCATATCATCATTCACTGGGTAACCTGAATTTACAGACTTGGGCCGCATGAGATCCAATCCAAGACATTTCCTAGCCTTGCTGAAGAAAACTTTACACTGATCTTGGGACCTTGAACCTACACACCGTGATATCTTAGCAAAGTCCTTCCCATAAGATGATACAGCTTGAAGAAAAGCTGACCTCTCCTCATCAGTCCAATCAGTAGGATCCATCTCCTCACAACTCTCATCTGAACAGCTATCATCATCAACACTCTGAGTAACATAAGGCGTCAACAATTGCTTTTTCCCAGCGTTTTTTTTCAGGCCCCCGTCCTTGCTACCCTCTACAGGACCAACAGAGCTTGTTATGCAGGAACTCATAGCCTCAGATGATATAGAACCACATATTCCAGCCAATACATCAGCTGCAACTACCTCTCTTTCATCCCTAAGAGCATCAAAACTGTTTGATCTCTCTAGGATGCTATCCTCACCCTTTGATCTCTTCATACTACCATAGCCCCCTAAAAGAGAACTTCCTGAACGCAGTTTTTTGTCATCACTTATTCTGTCTGCATGGCCTGCTATTGCTGAAGCTGCACTCAAAATGTCAAGCGAAGCTGCATTTATTTCTCGGTTCCATTTTTTACCTGATGCTAACAAGTCAGTGCTGGTCAAATATGACTTCCCTATCTTCCTGACATCCTGCTTAATTTGCTCAAAACACTCAGATTTATGATTTTTGTAATAGAACTCGACACAGTCAGCAGTTGTCTTGTGATCAAGAAAAGAAGCAATTTTCCGGAAGTCTTTCCCAAAAGCAGCAAATTTTTCCAAGAAAAGATTTTTCTCTTCTGATGTCCAAGGGTTGATCATAGCCCGCTCTTTCTCATACTCTAAGGGATCTTCAACCAACCCATTACTACATGGAAACCTTGATATTATCTTCTCCTTCTCATCCAAAATTAATGATGGCATCTTCAAAGTGCTCCGGTAAACTTTAAGTTGGGGATCAGAGAGAAGTTTGCTGGCAAAATTATTTATCTCAGATGTTGAAACCAAGCTTAAATTATTTCCTGCTGGATAAAAATATTTGTTATTTGTTAATAACCCAAAAGCTAGACCACTTGTAAACAGTACGCAAGTGCCAAAATATGAAAAACAGATGCGAAGATGAAATATAAACCATCTCAACTGAACTAAATTTAGTTAGAAAACTTGGATGACAGCAATAATTGCAGGCAATCCTAAAATCAGCAAGGTGCGTGAACGTGTAATAATTTACCCAAAAATATACATTTAAAACTCATGCAGCTTTTCTAAATCAATAAGACATAATCCTATTAATAAATTAGAACTGTTTTCATGGAGAATAAGATCTTGCTGTATTTTTAGCCAATGATCAAAATTGACATAATTAAGAAATCAGTCAACTAGTCTGAAAAAAATTGGAGCTCAAGTTACCAACAGTGAGTCATAAACCTGCTAAATAAAACTTAAAAAGGAATGCTTTTATCCATTTATAATTAGTGATAAAATGGCAAGCGCCACGCTAGTAGCCTAACACCCAATGCAGCATCACATACATCAATCTCTATCATATTGAAAAATTAAACTACAAGCCAAGCCTACTAGGTCTGCTATGTATCAACTACTCAAATGATTAGCACAAAGTGCATGCAAACACACAAACTAAAGTTCGCATATCAATCACCCAACAAGGCTGACATAAATATTGGTTTACAAATACAAAAATATGAATATTAATATAAAATACAAAAAGCAGTAGCTACATTGTTCACATAACATGTGAACAGTACAATTCAACTTGGGCACCAAAGGGATGCACAGTTTCCAATCAATGATTGCACAAGTGGAATACCGGGCAACAGAATCATCACAGACATCATATATGCAAATAAAACCCAACCAAAAAAATAATAATAATCAATTCTTCTGCCGCTTCACCTCAAGAAAGGCAACCATTACCATATGCCATAAGTAGAATATTTTAGATAGCAGAGATAAACAACAGAAAATCAAATACAAATTTGGAACACAAACATGCTGTTGAAAAATTAATACCAGGGCAAGATATCCGAGAACGAATGGAGGTCCGATTCTTTTGAAAACCAGTATTAGTAATCCGAATGCCAACTTCAAGTTTCTTATGAGATTTCGGACGACATTTTCGCACAGACAGTAGTTGTATATCTTCTTTCCATTGATGGTGCAAGGCTTTAAACTTGAGGGTTATTACTCGCTCCTTAATCCTTGCTAACCGCTTCCTCTCTGCAAATTTTTCTCTAACAGCAGTTGAAGAGCACAAATCATTGATAGCTCCTATATTACCAACCTTACAACAATCTCTAGGCAATAACTGAGCAAATTCTTCACCCACTTTGTCAGCAATTTTTTTATTACTAGAAATAATCCTATCACACAATGCATCATCAGAGCCTGAGCAAACACTTGCACCAGGAGCAGCACCCATGTCATCATTTACCTCCATAGCTTGCTCACGAGTGGAACACGGAACCACACATCTACTGCTTGCAGATTGAATGGCATCAAAGCCTCCACAGCAATTGCCATTTCCCCCAATATCAAATGAAGAGACTGCTCTAGTAAGGGGTTGAGGCTCCACAAATTTAGAAGTTGCTGTTCCAGGGCTATCAATATCTTCCTCCTTGCCATTTTCATGAATATTATGCACTTTGGTTGAAGGAGACATCTTCTCAGCGTCAGGATCAGCAGAAGAACAAACCTGCAATGGCTCAGGCCGAGAGACCTTATCATAGCCTCTAATTTGTTCTTCACAAGACTTTGTACTATTTGCCACCAGTGAGCCCAATGCCGCAGGATACAGACAGCTATTTCCAGATTCAGATTTCAGTGACTTCAACTCACTTTCAAGTGAATCTATTTCAGATTCAGTAACCTCCAGTACCTTAGAAAGGTCAGCTTTCCATATCAGCAACTTATTCATTGCAGCAGAACTTGCTGCGCCAGGATCCACAGAACTAAAGTCATCAGATTGTAGCAACCCAATAAGTGCAGAACCCAAACTACTCAGGGAGTCAATATCCAATTTCTCTAAATTCAAAGAGAACGTCTGTAGATGATTCTGAGACACGAGCGAGCCATTCAAATTACTAACATCATTGTCACAATTCACAGCTTTTCCATACAGTTTATCCTCCACACCTGCTGAATTGTGAAATTTACTTTAATTAATAACTGGTACATATGCCAGACGGGCAGACCTATATTACATTTCTACTGCTACTCTAAGGGTGAAATATCAATGGAATTCCTCTTCTAATATCAAGGAAGCATGTATAACTTGTGAAATAATTGGGGGATGAAACAAATTGAAGCATTCAACAAACAAGCACATACAGCAATAAAACTGTCTGTATAATACTAAAAGCAATACAATAGACAGCAATAAGTTGAAGGAATGAAATTCATGAGATCAAAAAAGAAAAGACAGTAACAGGTTTGACAACACTGCAGTCCCACTTCCAATGAAAACAAAAATATAAAGCAAATGATTGCATAGAGATATTAAAACTCCTGCTAATATAACTCAGTCAACTTAAAAAACCATATATTTGACCAATACATGTAAAAGAATAAATGTGAGCAGTCATCAGAATGACAGGCATCACACTTCTATATGATAACTCGATAAATACCCTAATGACATATATGGTATTTTCACTAATAATAGTAAGCAAAGTAGAATTCCCGAGTTTGGTATTAAGTATAATCATTTTCACCATTGTCATGCATCACTTGCACTGAGTTAAACAAAATTGACACACCGATGTCAAAAATAAGGGAATTACAAACCTGGCGAGGAACTGCAGGCAACAGACGATGGAGTGGCTGGGGATGCACAATCTGAAAAGCCTGTAACTTTTGGGCTTTTATCTAGTAAATTTGAACCGAGAAAGTTAGAGGGCTCAACATTACTAGCAGACAAGACAGGGTCATCCTTGCTTGCACTTGTATCAGGTTCCTCAATTTTCTTCTTCTCGTACTTTGCAAGTCCCTCACCCCAATTCAACCTGGGCTTCTTCCTGGATATTGGATCTTCTGAGGGTGCAGAAGATGTCGCACATGCAGCACCATCCCCAGAATGGGATTCTATAGTTGTTGCATTTTTTGGATGCAATTCAGACTTTGCTTCATTGGAATCTGCCCCTCCGCTCCTCGAGCTACTTGTGTGGCTAAAACCTGAGCCTCGTGAAGATAAGCTTCCAGAACGGGTCCATTTAAGAGGCTTCCATAAGTTTGCATTAAGAGAATGCTCTCTATCCGATCTCTGTGCAGTACCCAACCCATTGACACCACCAATCTTATCGTGCTGGTCTTTCACATGATGCTGATCCCAAGTATTTACAAAATCAGAATGAGGATGAGAAGCATATGTTAGCATATCATTATCATCAGCTGACCTCTGGTCAATAGTCACATCCGATGGCCTCCTGGACAAATTAAGAGAGCCGTTGGTGGCCTCCCATGAATGTCCCCTCCAATCTCTCTGGCTAAAGGATCCTCTATTCTCCCTACTGTTTCTACCATATTTTCCATCTCCTCGGGAAATAGATGGACGACAGTTATCCTCTTCCAGCATCTTGTCACTTGACCGAGATAGCGCATATCCATGACCAGAATCTTCGGAAAACAGGTGCCAACTTCCCTGCTTACCATGACCTTCAGAAAATTTTTAAACACAAAAAGGAAAAATAGAAAAAACATCAACAAAAGCAAAGCATATATTTTTGCTCGCAGGAAGAAAAGAAGGGCAGAAATTCTTTTAAAGGTAGGAAGGGGAGATTCGTCTCTTCACAATAGTATTTTCTTAAAACTAGCGACTCAGATCTTCAACATACTGACGCAAAATCCGCAACAAAATATCTAAGTCATAAGAAACAATCCATCATTAAAAAAAAACAGCTTCAGCAAATTACAAGAAAAAAGAGACCAATTAGAATCAAGAGGAGACTTCAGCTCCTTATATACTGAATAAGGATGAATTTGGTACTCAGACATCAACAGCACAAATAAGACAAACAGGATTACAAATCACCTGGCGGTCTGCGGAAATCGGCCGATCCCCACCGACTGAACTCTCGGGAACCATGATGAGAAGAGTCTCTCCATCGCGCCACAGAGCCCAGAGATTCAGACCTCTCGTGCTTCCTCTCCTTGAAGAAGTCCTTCCGATCCCACGGCAATGGTTCAGGCGGCATGAAAAACAACCCAAAAGCCGGGGCAGCCACGGAAAAACCGCAGCACAGCACCACACGATGACAAAATCAAATAAAAGCGCTCCTAAGTGCAATTCATACAATCCCACAGGCCAGATCGTGCAGGCGGCAACACATAAACCGAATATAACAGCACAGTAACAAATCTAGGGTTTCACAGGCGAGCCACGAATACGTTCGCAGCTGATAAAACGTTGATTTGCAAGGCTTCCCGCCCCAGATCGAAGAGGAAACTGTACGGGGCACCCAATACACACTGCGCCGCACCAATCTTCGCCTCCCGATACAATCAAAAACCTTCAAAACCAAAGCAAAAGTCCTCAGGGTTTCACAAAAAAGGGAATAACTTCAAAGGCAGCCGTTCAGATCGACAAAGAAGCCAATAAATAGCGTTCAAGCCATGGATTCTATGTCCTACGCCTTGTTTATCTCGAAAGCTACAGCCTCCACTTCACAGCATCCTTGCCCCCGGCCTTCTCTGCCGCTCTCTGAAAATTTTCTAGGGGGTTTCTATCTCTTTCCTGGCTGGTGGAAAATCTGCGAATGGTCGAGAAAGTGTGAACGTGAGACGATAAGGGACAAAAGGGGAGCCTAGAGAGAAAAGAGATACCAGCAGCGGACCTGAACGCTGGTTCCGAACTATATTTGAGTTATCGTTTGGAATCCGATAGTTTTATCTTTTTTATTTTATAAAACTTTTTTTATCTCATTGCGTATCTTTCACTTTTTCTTTTTTATTTTGTTTTTTATTTTTGGCCGATTAACTCTTTTTGCCCTTTTCACTTGGGCAATGAGGAAGAGTGTATATGCGAGAATGGCCCCTATATGGGCCGATATTTACGGGAGTGGGCCTATGAATTGATTGGGAGGGCTGATCTTACGTGGCATTTTCTCATCGACAGGTCTTGTTTGTTTGACCATTTAGCTTAACATATGTGCATAATTTCCTCCCGCCGAAAAAAAGAAATTCCCTAATAAAATTGAGCCCCCACAACCATTTTATTACTACACTGAAGCATTAGGTTCGCTTGATGTTTATAATCTAATAAATTATAATCATAATTTTTTGGCTTGAAATCAATTAATTAATTAAATGAACACTTATAAATTTTTATCATACAAAAAATATTATTGCTCGTAATTCTAAATTAAAATCTTAAACGGAATAATTTATGATAAAGTTTAGTATATCTTTTATATATATTATAGAAATTAATATGTATTGTGTATAATTTTTCATAGGGAAAATAATATGTTCATACTAGAATCAGAATGCCTATGTGAAGCTTAATCTGAAAAATGATAAGTTTTGTTTCTTTCATTTTTTTTTTTAAAAAGTACCTGACATCACTTTCAAAATAAGCATTCAAAAAAGTCAAGAGAATCTTTGATAAATATCATTTGCAATTAGGGCAATACGGGCGGTCTTAATAAGAGTGAATTTAGGGAGTCAATTTTTTTACTTTTTATTTTTGTAGGTAATAAAAGAGTGAATAAGATTCCATACATTCTCTATTTGTCTCGGCTGGCTCTAATAATACACTCTCAAATATTATTTGCTTTATGACTCCCACGGTTTGAAATTGCATTGAGAGGGAAGGTACATATTACCATTGCTGGGGCTGGCACATATTCTCTTCCCTTATTATATCTTATTACTTCTGTTCCTATTTATAAGATTCAGTTAACTTTTTGAGAGAATTCTATAAACATATTAAAAAAGCTAATTACATTACTTTAAGTCATTAAAATTTATCATTTTTCTTTAAATTATATTGTTTGACTTATGAATTAATATATAATGTAATAAAATATTATATATGATATGATTAAGTAATTTAATTAGCTTTCATAGGATTTTTTTAGAATTCTCCAAAAAAGTCAATTGAGTCTTATAAATAGGACAGGGAGTATTTATTAATATTTTTTTAAACAAACAAACAAAAAAAACAAACCTCTCCCTCTCTAAATTCTTCTTCATCATCAACCCACCAAAGCTTATAAACACACACCAAGACTGAGAGGGTGTGTGTGACTGTAATTTTGTCTTGTCCCTTACTTCTTCCCTCCCAACTCTGCTCTCTTCAGTACATAAATTCCATGTGTAACACATGCTTTGTAGTTCAAAATTGAACTACATAGTGGGTCTTATATTAACGACCTGGAGTAATACTTTCTTCAATTTCCCAGTATAAAAACGTAAGCATTAAGCTGTGGAAGTTGTAGGAGTTTGTAGGTTCACCATCTCAGAACCCTGCTCCTCCCTAGCCTCAGTTTGTGACCTATTCTTTCTCTATACTACATATTTATTCTCATATAGGTTTTCTTAACTTATTAGTACAATATATATACATGCACTCACACACCTCCAATCTTCATTGCACAGGTGATCACAACACCAAAGTGATTGCTAAAATACAGGGGAGCAAAGTAGAGGATTTCAAAGTGATTACTAAATCATAATATCAAATATATTAGCGAGCATACAGGGAAGGAGGGGATTTCAAATTCAGAGTCATTGCTAAAACAGAGTGTCAAAGTGATTGCTAAAATCCAAACTGGCAAAAGCACATATCACTTCCAAAATCTAAATTGAAGCTTACATGACACTCCCGTCATGTTTATTTATACACCTATCGTGTGTGTGTGTGTGTAATATTACGCTATTCAATTCCCCAATTCATCCATGTTTTAAGGGAAGGGATCCATACACGTTTATCCAACACAATGTAAAAAGAGAATGCAATAAGTAAAGCATTAAGCAGTAGAAACGGTTGGAGCTTCAAGATCTACCATCTGAGAATCCTGCTCCTCTGATCCTTCAACATCCAAGAGAAACTTACGACATAACACCCACATCACTATGAGTGCGAGTGAAGACACATTGATGAGCAGCGACTTCGTTGGAGACACCAATACCAATAACAATAGCTCACAGGCAAGAACTCCACAAACGTGGCACACACCCGGCATTACCTTATTTGAAGAACGATCACTCATATTATTTGATCTCATCAAAGTTAAGAGTCCAAGACTGAAGTAGGCAAATGTTGCCATCAGGAAAAGCAACATGAGAGTTGGGTGTTCACTGAAAGGGTTGGTGTTTGATCCTTGGTATTTGATTCCGATTAAAGTAAGCAGCAATCCAATCAACAAGCCATAAATGGTGAGTGATGAGGAAATGAAATCTACCCCGTACAGCCTTCTTCAATCAATAGGTGGATCGATACAATAAATAAAAAGGAATTTAAAATAGCCATAATACATCAATATATATATATATAGATACATATAGAAAGCAAACGATTTACCTCTGTGGTAGATCATGAACTCCCACAGCAGTATTGCTCCGTGGTGTGGAAGCAAAGGTGGGCCGTAGAAACCTTGAGATGAAGCCGCTCCACCCATAATTTGAAAATTTAGCAGTCAAAGTATGGAACCACGAAATCAGGAAACCGCAAGTGTGGGGATAAATCACCTCCGAAGAATCCGATGCCCTTCAGAAAATAAAGGGAAAAATGCAGTTAAAGAAGCAATTCTGCTGAACAACCATGGCAACACATATAAAAGAAGAGAGAAGAGTAAATTACCTGGGTGGCAGAGTATGACTACTTGATGCTGAAGCCTGGGGAGAAAAAGACATGAACTGAAAAATCCCAGAAATGGAGCTCCTCATTGCAGCAATTGAATCTTGAGAAAACAGACTATAGTTTTCTTCGCCTGCATTTACTTCCTCGGGTGGCTTCATACTTCATGGGCTTCCAACTATGATTGTTCCAAACGTTGGAGAGGTATTGTTCCAAACTGTGATTACTCAAAGACGGAATTCTGAGGGGCAGAGTGGAAAATAAAGGGAAAAATTGTCCCATCTAACCAGTGACGAGGTCTCTTCTGGTAGTTGGAAAACTCTCCCAATGGGCAGAGGACGACCAACTGTCTCACATTTAATGTTTGCGGATAACTTATTACTCTTTGGGGAAGCTCCAGAGAAACAAGCTCTTTGCATAATGAGATGTTTAAGAGGGTGTTTGGATAGATGGGACAATGGGCAGAGGACGACCAATTATACCGTAATATTAGATTTGAATAACGTGGTTTACTGAAGTGACCCTGTCCTGAAATTTCCTTCATATCTGACTTCGCTCAACCGTTTTAGATTCAATCTTGGGAGAATTTTTAAGAGACCAGCGTCAATTTAAGCCATCCAGATTAATCTAACATCTCATAATGGGCCATTTCATCATGCTTTTTTAAAATTTAAAATATAAAATAAATCTGAACCATTTTAAGACATTCTTTTAATATTTTTTTGTATTGTGTTCTTTAACCCACCTCATTTTAATTAGGAAAAATGTGTCTCTATCTTTGGATTGATTTTTAATGATTGAGATTTATTTTGTAATTGGTATACAAATTTAGTTAATTCCATTACTTTATAGGCAACATGACTAATTTTAGATTTTAAAATTTAAATGATATTTATATGTCATTCTCCCATATAAAATTTATTAATTTTTATTATAAACTTGTTATCATATTTATTGAACCTTACTTATTTAGTATTCTTTGAAATAAATATAAACATATTTCTTTCCTTTTTTTCTTTCATTGTGCTTGAAAACATATTTAAAAGCTATATTTTTATTTACAGTATATTATTACTAATGTAAATTTAGGATATTATATAACATATATAAATTTTAAATTTTTTAATACATTTTCCCAAACATTTATAAACCCTTTATTTGAGTATTAATCTATAAAAAGAATTAATCAAATTTTTAATTAAATTTTCTATGTCTGCATTAATTAAATAGATTCAGTATTTATATCAATATAGAAAAATTTTAATATATAACTAACAAGTAAAAAAATAAATCAAGAAAAGGAAAAAAAAACCTCTTAAATTACTTTAAAAAATTTTAGCCAAAATTAAGGCATTGGTAATAATTTTTAATTAAAAAAATTTTGACTGAGTTAACGATTTGGATTATATTTTTAAATTAGATAGAAGAACTATATAACTAAGACAAAAACAAAATACAAGCGCGGTTAAAGTATCTTATTTATTTCAAAAAAGAAACACTATTTTCTCATATAACTCAAAAGAAAAACATGGAAAACCGAAACCGAAAGTCTGACGTGTGTGATATCCCTTTATCGTGCCTCGCTCTCCATCAGCAAACATTTTCACTCCCCTTTTTAACCAGGCAGCGCAAGCCAAGCAAGGTCAGAGTTTAAGAACAGAGAAGTAAAAGGATAATTAATATTTTTGTTCTTCTAATCTTAACCTTATTCTAACTCAGTCGTGCAATTTAAGGGCTTGTTTAAAATCACCATTAGAACATTCTAAAGTAGCATTTTAATAACAGGGTTGAGCTTAGTGGAAGGGTCTTATTCATAACATAGTGAACAAAGTTTAACTCTTTGTGGAAAGAGGTGTTTATATTTAGCATTCAATAGTATATTAGATAGGATTGTTCCCAATACGATGATACTTATACTTAGCCCTTGACCCCAATACAAGGATACTTGTACTTGACTCAAAAAAAAGAAATACTCTATGTAATTATTTTTTTAGAATTCTTTTAAAAAAATTAACTTATTATTATAATTAAAATGATAGAGAGTAACTTTTTAATTAGGTTTTACGATGTACGTAATAAATATATAATAAAAATTTTGTCTGAATTTATATAAATGTGATTATAAATAGTGATTCTAAACAAGTACTATCTGGACACACATAATCTAATCTTTATTGTTTTTTACTCATTTATCAGTTGAATTTTATATTTAGGATTAAATACAGTGTGGACTAACAAAGGCTGACTATTTCCTCTGCGGTAACACTAGCACATTAACCAATTGCTTTCTTATTGATTATTATTTAAAGTTGGATGAAATATTCTCAAGATCCATAGGATGATAAAATATGGCCTTGTGTCAGTATTTAAAGATTGAGTTGGTCTGGGCTCTTCTGAGACAAAATGGATTGGAGGCCCAAATACTAACAAAATTGGACCTTCCAAACAATTAATCTTAAGTGGGCCTGGCCTAGTTTTCCTCCACGGTGGTTCTGTTATTACCTTTTATTTTTTATTTTTTATTACAGGTTCTGTTATTACTGGACGTTCACTTCATTCATTCAAATTATGAGAAGTTACATCTCTAGGTTTTTTTCCTCGCTTCTCCCTGCGTCCAAATATTGTCTCAACTGTAACCCAAAAAAAAGAAAACAAAATCTGTCTCAACTACTAATAAAGGTTGAGTCTAATAGAAGTACTTCTTACAATTAAGTAAATTAAGATTCGAGTCTCCATGGAGAGAAGTATCTATATTTAGTGTTTGAAAGTGTCTCAAGAAGTATTTATTTTTAATAAGAGCATACATAAGCCTAAAAAAAAATTGAATAGTTCATGCAATAGCATCACCACCCAAGTCGTTAATTTTATTTATTTTGTTTCAATATGTTTTCCTTGGCATTAAGTCTTTATTTTTTTGACTTTTTTTTTTTTTGTAAATATTGTATTGAGAGAGAAGGGCTTCGAATGTGTTCCACTTGCACGCAATAGCCACCTAACTGGAGTACATCTTGTTTTGTGATTGAGATGAAGTATTATGGATTGAGTAGCAACCTGTTGAAAGAACATATGCTCATGATCATGCATTTAATTTTCTCATATCCAAATTTCTCTGTCATTGACCTCGTAATTTTCTCCTCACATCAACATCAAATAAATTAATTTTGTGTGTGTGTTGTGGTGTTCTGGAATCATATATATGGTATTCCTCCATTAAGTTTGATAAATTGGATGTGTGTCTATCGGGGAGGGGGAGCATAATTTATAACTTGTGATGAACAGAGTATTAGTGATGAATTGAATTATATTCCTAACTCATTAAAAAAGGTGTGCGACGCTCCTATTCTTTATTATTCTATTTTTATCTTATTCCTCTAATTTTAACCGTTTCTTTAATTTATGGTTAGAAATCGCTCTTCATGCCCACCCACTTGCTAAATATATGGAGACCTGCTAAAATAAATGGAACTTTTTATTGTTAAATTAAATATTATTTTAATTAATTTATAATTAAATATTGTTTCAATTAATTTATAATAAAATATTATAGGATTAGATTTATTTAAAAAAATGGGAATTGGTTTATAAAAAGAATTATTGAAGCCGAAATAAAATAAAATAAAAGATCAGCTGCTAAAATAAATGAGCCTTTTTTTATATCAAAATAGATAATAAAACAAGATAATTCTATATGGAATTATTTCTCAAATCAAAATCATGGAATATTGATAAAAGGTTAAAGTATACTTTTAATCCTTTAAGTTTAGTTGAGATCCTCTTTTAGTCCCTTAACTTTTAAGTTAACGGCGTTAACTTTAATAATAGAAAATACTGAGCAAAGTTAAAATAATAACATAATCTTATATTTAAATTATGTGTAAATAAGAAAATAATTAAAACCGCAATAAAGCTTTAAGTTGATGTCAACATTAAAGCCTTCATTTAAATTTTATCAGCATTTTAACTTTGTTGAGTTAATAATTTCCATCAACGAACTTAACGGCGTTAATTTAAAAGAACTAAAAACATATTTTTTAAAGTTAAGGAAATAAAAGAGGACTTTGACTTAATTTAAATAACCAAAATTATACTTTAGCCTTGATAAAATCATGAAAAGTAAATTATTATAAAAAAATTCAGTTCAACAATTTTATAATAAAATATTATTAAAGCTGTAAAATTTGGTTTGCCGTGTTCTCATCCAACACACAATAAGAAAAATCTTTTTTTTTTATACATAATGAAAGCTAGAAGAAAAATCTTTTGCATTGACTAGTTTCAAAATCTAGATTTTGTTTGAACAATCTTTCTTTCTATTTTCTCAAACACGACAAATTTCACCCATGATCCAAATTATCTTGATCTCGTTTTATCAATTATGGATATCAAATACAAATAATTCATTACAAAATAATCTCATTTTATTATCTCTTTTTTATTTTAATATAAAAAATTTTCATTTATTTTAGCAAACCTCCATGATTTTAGCATGTGATCTTTTAATTTATTTTGGCTTTAATTATCTTTTTTCATAAATTAGTTTCAATGTTTTAAGATAAATCTGATCTTTTAATTTAGCATGTGATTTTTGTAATTTATTTTGGCTTTCATGATCTTTTTTCATAAATTAGTTTCAATTTGTTAAGATAAATCTGATCCTATAATCTTTTATTATAAATTAATTGAAACAATATTTAATTTAATAATAAAGATATCCTTTATTTCAGCAAGTTTCCATATTTTTAATAAGTTGGTGGGTAGGAGGGATAGCTTCTCACTATAGATTAAATGAAGACTTAAGACTAGGGGAATATGACCATAATGGAACAATAAAAAATAGGAGACATCCCCAACCGATCATTCTTCCATGTGAAACAAGTAGTTAGGGCTATCTTACTAAATTTCTATATCCCCCTTTTGAACTTTGCTTTGTTACTTAGTTGTACTCTATTTTATTTTGACCTTTTTGCAGAAACGTGTGATGATGAAGGAAGGATGACTATACCATTAAAACCGTCCAATTAACCCCCGTTTTTGTGTAAGGGAATATAATGCTCCTTACCTCATTTATCATAATTTTTTGGTTTATCAGTGTTCCAATTTACCCATTCTTTCTTCCCTCGATAACAATATTATCCAATCCATTTACACTTCATAAATAATAATGAAGTATGTTTTCTTATGATTCTTTTAAAAAATAGCTAATATTATATTTAGAACAGAAAGTAGTATAATTCTTATCTTATTATAAATAGCGTGATCCTATATATATATATATATATTGATTGATCACAAGTAGCATTATGTTATATTTTTAAAAAATATATATATTTTTAATTTATATGTTGTTCCAAAGCTAATAAAAATTGAATAAACATTATTATTATTATTACTATCATTATTGTTATTATCAACCTATACTAATTTTAAAAATCCAGGACAATATTAATATCTAAAATAAATTAAGATCGTGCTACAATATTTTTTTCCTAAAAAATTCTGACACAATTAGTTATATTTTCAATCCATATATACTAAATAACCTTGGAGAACCTATGAAAATGGAGAGATCGAGTACTACTTCTAAAAACTTTTTTTTTTTTTTTTCTGTATCCTGCTGTTGGGATTTGGTGTTGTTTTCTAAGAAACAGTGTACATGATGCTGAAAATTTGACGTGCATGTGAGTCATGTTGAACAAGGTGGGGTTACGCTTGGAGCTTGAGTTGCAAATTTTTTTTTTTTTTAAAAAAAACGCTGTGTGATTATACTTTTGTGTGTGTATATATATATAAACAGAGGAGAGGGTGCCTCTATTGAGCTCCTCTTCATTTCCCTTTATTGACTTTCTCTATCTTTTGATTAACTTTCAATAGTTAAGATTTAAGATTTTATAATAATATATTATAATCTTAAATAAAAAAATTATAATTTTTATTCAAATTTAAAAATAAATATAGGCTATTAAACGTATATATCTACAAATACTTATGTTATGCAAATTTTATTAAAATATTTTTACTTATTATCTCTGACGCTTCTACAAATTTTGAGGTTAAATTTTAATAATTTAAATTTATTTATATATTTTTTTATTTGAGAATATAATATATTATTGTAAAATTTTAAATCCCAATTATTAAAAGTTATTCTAATGATAGAAAAAATTAATAGAAGAAAATGGAAAAAAAGGTGAATAGAGACCTAATAGAGGCAAGTTTGGACTTTATTCATGAATTGGGCAAAAAAGGTACTTTATTAATGAAGGCTTCGGTTTCATTTGGAAGCGGAAAACGGTGTCTCCACTTAATTTCTGTATCACTGAATTGGCTTTCAATGATTACCTACTGAATAGTTTAAAGGGAGATAAAAGAAGGAAACGATCGAACTTTTCGTCCCTCACAGAGACATCCTATTTTTATGGTAAATAAATATACTTTAAATATTAAAAATCTTAAAAAATGATTAATATTTAATAAATGATAAAAAAAGGCTTTGATTAAAACAGAATGATTAAAACTGAGTAAATAATAACTAAAATAAAATAATTAAAATTCAATAGAGAAGGATTAAAACTCAATAAAAAATAATTAAAACTGATAAATTTTCTGTCCTTCATTTATCATTTACTAAATTTGAGTCATCTTTTAAAATTTTTTACATTTATGAGGTATTTATTTATCTTTTTTCAATTTTTATATGGATCTTTAATAATGTTTCGTAGCATCATTCACCTCGCTGCTTTTTGATTCAATAAAGTGATGATAAAATACTTTAAAGATAACATTGCATCTCATCAATCCAACCAGCAGGGGGAAAAAACTGAACGATCAAGAGGATTGAGAAAGTATGTGATTTAGTTAAAAATATTAGCCATAAGAAAAGACAAATACCCCCACGGAACATCAAATTACTATTTTAAAGGAAGATTTAGGGGAATGGATTACAGTGTGATGATAATATTGTTACCGGTTTAAAAACTATGTACTTCTTCTCGTTCTAATTATAAGATTTAGTTAATTTTTTTAGAGAATCTTAAAAAAAATAATTATATTATTTTAAAGTATTAAAATTTATCATTATTAAACTATTTTATATGACTTATGAACTAATATATAATATAATATAATAAAATATAACATATAATATGTTTAAGTAATTTATTTTACTTTTTTAATTTCTTAGAAAAAAGTTAACTAAACTTACAATTTAGATGGGAGGCAGCCTTTAGAACAGCCCTTTGCTGATGACTTGACTTTAAATGTATTAGTAACACGCAGGCCTCTCGATAGCATAGCCCCAAAATACTCACTCCCATTATTAAAAGTCATTATTTTTTATAGGAGGGGAAAGAAAATTTTTATGAATTGAATTTTAAAAATTTAGAGAGATATGATTATAAAATTTTAATAAAGATAAGATAGAAAATATAAAATATAGGAAAATTGATAAAAAAAAATTCAACCCTCATTTCTTCAGCATTTTAAAATGTAAGTTATAAAAATTTCATTTTCCTTTCCTTAACAGCTCCTAGAAGGCTGTACAGCTTCAGCCTTCAAGATCCACCACTTGATCAGAAGACCCTACCTCTCCTCCACCAGTTTGTGATATCTCTGTTCCCTCGGCACTACCGAAAAGATGTGGTCGACGGGGAAGATACTTATAACATGAGACGAACGTCAGTATGAGTGTGGGAGCAGATACGTTGATGAGCAGCGACTGCACCGGAGATACCAATACAAGGAGTAGAAGCTCACACGCTAGACCTCCACAGATATGGCTCACACCCACCATTAACTTAGTAACTGAATGTTCATGATTTGATCTCCTCAAAGTTATGGTCAGTGCAACTCCATACATAGCTATTGCTATCAGGAACAACATCATAACAGTGGGATGTTCACTGAAAGGGTTATTGCTTGATCCTTGGTACTTTATTCCCATCAAGGCCAGAAACAATCCAGTAAAGTAAGCATAACTGGTGTGAAGTGATGCGACAAGATCTTGCACAGAGGACCTTCAATCAATCAAGCAAAAAATATAAATTTATAACTGAGGCAGGCAAAATATATAAATTAAAAAAAAGTCGTGCAATATATATATATATATATATATAGAAAGTTAATAATTATATAACCTGTGTGGTGGATCATTAACTCCCACGGTATTCCTCCTGGAGGTGGAACTTTCCAGTAGTAACTCAGAGACGAACCGAGTAGATCTTGAGATAGAGCTCCTCATCAGCCCAGAAATTGAAAATTGAGCAGCAATAGTCAGAGTACGGAGCCACCCGTGCAGGGAAGCGAAAATGGTGGGATGAATCACATCTGAAGAATTAGAGGCCCTTCTGTAAATATAAAGAATAATAAATTTAAAGAATCTCAATTAGCTACATAGCCAGCCATTAGATTATCTCCTTGTCCTTGACTCTCTTTAGCCCTCCTTAACCCTTAGATATTTGATCCAATGGCCAAGGAGAGAAAGAGACAAAGAGAGAATCCAAGTTGACATAGCATATCTATATGGCACATCAGAAAAACAATGAAGCTGAAGAATCTCAATTAGACACACACGCGCGCGCACAGAGAGAGCAACCGGAAAAAAACGAAGCCGAAGAACTCATGCAAAAAAACGAAGCCGACGAAGCCGAAGAATCCATACACAGCAACCGGAAAAAAAACGAGGCCAAAGAATCCAGAAATGGAGAGATAATAGTAGTAAACTACACACACACACACACACAGAGCAACCGGAAAAAAACGAAGCCGAAGAATCCAGAAATGGAGAGATAATAGTAGTAAACTACACACACACACACACAGAGCAACCGGAAAAAAACGAAACCGAAGAATCCAGAAATGGAGTGATAATAGTAGTAAACTACACACACACACACACAGCAACCGGAAAAAAACGAAGCCGAAGAATCCAGAAATGGAGAGATAACAGTAGTAAACTACATACATAGGGGGAAGGGTAATGCTGGTTGATGTGGAAGTACGGGGAGAAAGAGATCCAGAAATGAACTGAGAGAACCCAGACATGGAGCTTCTCCTTCTCCTTGCAGAAATTGATGTTCACCGAAGCTTGTTTTATAGTGTAGGCCGTCTTAATGGTGCGACGACGTCGAATCATTTATGTACAATTTAATAAACTAATAAGTGAAACCTGTTGTTCACACTCCATAGAATATTGTTAACGCTAATAAATTGTAATCCTCATCCCTCTATTGGCAAAAAGAATAAATAAAATAATCCTCATCCCTCTTACTTGCTTTCTTCTGTCTCCCTCTCTCTGTTTTTTCCAGAGTGAAAATTAGTATTGTATTCTAATAAAGAATTACATTAGGTCCCCAAAGTGGCCTACTGGATTGCATCTGTGTCTCCCTCTCTTTTAATTTGTTCGTCCTTTTTGCTCTTTTTGACTTTCTTCGTCTTTTCATTATTTGCTTTTCAGTTTTAGTTTTTGGTTTATATAAAGTTAGGATTCAGGAATTTACACTACCCTACAAGGATAGTCTATTTATTTAGCTTTCATTTGTCTTCTCACTTGCACTTTGGATAGAATCATGGTCATTAGTGTACATTGAAAATCGAAATCTTGAAGAAGGCTTGGATATTCATATTCTTATAATTCCAGAGGGAATAAGATGTACATTATTAGCCAAAAGAAGAAGAAGAATAAGAAAGTACATGTTTACCGATTCATTCTTTGAAAATTGAGAGAATCATATACATTCCAAAAACTTGGATAATTAAAAAAAATTGAACAAAATTGAGACGCTAAACCAGTTTAAACTTTAAACTACTATTGACACGCGTTTAAGTTAGGTAATTTCATGAGAACAACTAATTAGGATTCACATGAAAGAAGTTAACTTTCTAAACTCAAAATCAGTTGATTAGACCAAATGGAGATGATGAAGAACAGAATTAACAAATCATTTAATTAATGTTGCATCTTGTATGTGAGGCCTATATATGTTTAATGGTCTGATCCCACAATTCGTACCTTATAATGACTGACGTTGGCTTTATGTGATAAATAAAGTCACATTATGTATGATTTGTTATTGTGTGTTATGGTGGACTTGAAGCTGCTGCTTAATTTTTAATTATTGCGTTGCCTCCTTCTATGTTATAAGAACGACCTCATATGTTCGCACGCGGGCGCGCGTGTGGTACAGAGAACGGAATTGAAAAGGAAGAATTCATAAAGGGCACACTATCACGTTCACGCACCCTTTTTCCTATGCTCAATCTTCACACACGTACACACGAATCTGGGTCCTATATATACATATACATGCCCCATTTCTTTTTTTGTTTTTTTGCCCCATTTCTGTATGTTCGACGTACGGCCTCTCGCATATTTTCCCGTTTCTAATAATGTTTTTTTTACTGTTTTGTTTTAAATAGATAGTATAAGAATTTTCGTCGAGCAATAATAATTTAATATAGTTATCTGTGGCTCTGGCTCTGTGCCCCTCTCTAGATCATCATGTTAATGTAGGGTTTGGAATTTCTGCGACATTTTATTTATTTAATGCTCTTTCCAATTCTAAATATAAGATCTAGTTGCCTGGAGAGAGATGTTATAAGTATGCATTATAACATCCTTGCATGCTGAAAGAACAACATAGGAGCATGCTGAAAGAACATCCCTTGTTATGTTAAAAGCGCTATTATTCAATATGCATGTTTTAAATTTATCTTATACAACTTTTCTGACATTACCAAAAAAAAAACTACCCCCAAATTAAAGAACATCCATGCAAAAAAAACTTGGGGAAGAAACCTTTCCATTTCCCTCAATTTTTTTATTCTCATTAGATTAACTTTAAATGGTTGAGATTTAATATCCTATATTCTATGCCCATCATGCAATCATGGTAAATTGTGAGAATATCATGCATTTATGGTAGATATTTGTCATTATTGTATAGTTTTTAACTTTTTATTAGTATTTATTAGCCCTAGTCAATTTTATTTGCTTTTATTATTTTTTACCAAGGTTATTAAACTCGGACCGGTTACTAAATTGGTCAAGGCAATGGCTCAAGGGTTAGTGTGTCAGACCGAAGTCGACTCGGAGTCAACCTGTTGAGGA
>JBAGKO010000010.1:32534319-32544593 GCA_037177275.1 Acacia concinna
AGCGAATCAAAGTAATCGTCTAGTAATAATAATAATAATAATAATAATAACAACACTTCACATTCACACACGACACTTCTGTTTGTTTTTTCTTTTCCTTTTCACACACACAAACCTCTTTTCTCTATTATTGTTTTTTTCCATCTTCATTCATTTTTTTAACCATCATAAAATAAACTTTTTCTTATTACTTCTATTAACTAAATTATGGATGTCAGCATGAATTAATTTTTTTCCTTCTTAAAATTATTTAAATTCTAGTAATAAAAAAATAGGATGTTACAACTTTCCCCACCTGAAAGGAATTTTGTCCTCAAAATTCAACCAAAATCAACAATAAATGACAAGATAGATGAAAGATACTTACTAAGGAAACAAATGAGGATACTCTTGCTACATCCGTTCCTCGGTCTCCCAAGTGGCATCACTAGGGGTTATACCCTTCCAAAAGACTTTGACCAATCGAATGGTCTTACTCCTCAATTGCTTATCCTTGACATCAAGGATTCTCTCGGGCTCCACCTGTTAAGTCAAGTTCTCTCGCAACTCAACCTCTTCCGGTTCGATCGCATGAGATGGATCCGGATGGTATTTCTTCAGTTGAGAAACATAAAACACGTTATGCAAATTGGATAGATTTGGGGGCAACACGATCTTGTATGCAACAATTTTTGTAATTTTTGCATGCTCAAAGAGAGGCAGTTTGTTGTGGGGACTAGCTGGCCAAGAATGCTCATGATACCAATAGGAGTTTGATTTCACTATAGGAACCTCCTGCATCATACATGGAGCTACTGCAATATGATCTTTAGAATTGTGTTAGAGTAAACTTTCCACCTTATGTTTGATGCTATCGGGTGATAGCTCAAGCTTTTAGCTTGCCTAGGGGGAAGAACTACTTTTTCAAAAGGCAAGACTTGTGAACAATGTAAGATAGTAATAAAGTAGTATTATATACATAGAAGTGCATGTGTGTCGGTGTGTGTACATGGTAGAGAAAATATATTTTGAAAAAAAGTGTTTGTGTGTGCATTCTTGTAGAATGGGAAAAAATAAAAATAAAAAATAATACGTGACTAAAGGGGCACGTTGCCCCTTTAGTCAAATCACGTGGGGGTTGGGGGTATTATACACCACCGACCCTACACTTCACTGTAGCAATAGTGAGGTGGAATTACAAAAGCAATGCGAACAGAAGCAGCGGTGAGAAGGTTTTTGAGGTTAGGGTTTAATCTTTGTAGATTATTTTAATATTTTAAATCACTTCTAATCAAAAAAATCCCTTTATAAAAAAATGTCTTAAATAATTTTCTCTTTCATTTGATAGTAATTTCATGTTAGTTGGAGAATATTTTGGGATTAGGGTTTTAGACAAGTTTTGAGTTTTGTAAATAGATGTCCATAAGAATGTAAAGGAAGGTTAATGACTAATTTTAATTAGTTTAGTTTTGTGATTTTATTTTTGTGGGATTTTATAATTATTTTTTTATAAAATCAGTACATAAATAATCCCATAAATGATGTTTTCATCAACTAAATTTGGGTAAAATTATTTATTTAGGTTGATGGAGGTATTATTGAAGTTTTGATCTATTTAAATTGTTAGGTGGAATGAAAATTGATAATTTAACAATTTTCAAGTTTTAAATACTAAATCTTAAATTGGGGATTTTGTTCAATTGATGATGATTAATGTTCTAAATGAGTTATTTGGGTTAATAAAAATAAGGATGGAAGCATTATTCTTAGCAAAAGTAACTTAGGTTTTTTAAAACATCATTGACGGACCCTCACGTGAACTATCACTTGAAAAATTATTAAAACGACGAGGTGGGACAAAAGCCTCAATAACCAATAGACCATTTCATCATGTATACAAGTAAGTACCCTTGAAGTATTAAATATGAACATTTATAAATACACAACATTATCAAAATATCACAAAGTTACAGGTATATTAATTGACAATATTATGATCTCATTTTTATATTTATTACATGGGTGCACAAATATCAAAACATAACAATTGACTCTCTGATATCCTTTATTTCCTCTCACCTTATTTTCTGTTACTAAACCCATGGGCTAGTACTAACCCATATGACTCCTAGTTAAACTCAATAAGCTCATCGATCAAGTGATATGTACTGGCCAAAATTCACAGAGCATAAGACCGAATCATGGGCTCCCCCTCTAATATATTAATGGGGTGTTAAGGCCCTATTAAAACATAATTGAGCCGAAGGGTTAATCAATGTATAGTTAGAAGCCCACCACCTTATTTCCTCTTTTTGTACAAGATTTTACCCTTTATTTACTCTAGAATAACCTCCCATGAACTCTACTTCCGCCATCCACTCTCATAATACTCAAGAGATATAATTATACTCAACAGATATAATCATCACATTCCATTATCAATTCCCAAACTACCAAGAGATATTCCAATATTATATATTAACATTAAATTCATATAATATTGTATCACTATCCAATGCTCAATAAAATAAGTCCCACAAGACAATTTTAATAATAAAATAAGTGCATAGCACATATCACAAATCAATTACAAATTTATATTATATATATATATATTTAAAACCACTCACAAGTCACAAGTATGCACAACAAGAGAAAAGTGGTTGCATCTCACCAAAGCAAAATTCACCACAACAATCCAAACTCCAAGCTCAATCATAAGTCACAAATCAATCTATGACAAACAATTACTACATATTAATAACTTTTGGAGTTATTATTTTTTTAAAAATAAACTTTATTAACCTAATTCCATAAGCTTAGACCAAGAGAGGCATCAATTCCTATTACTTGTGTTTAGATTGAGAGTAAAAAAAGTGACTTATGAGAGAGAGAAAAAGTAAAAGCCAATGGAGAAGTCACTTTTTTTTACTTATAAAAAAAAGCTCATTTTTTTCAGAAACCCATGACAAACAGTCTCATTCCATAAGCTACTTATCAAAAGCTCCTTTTGCCACTGCTGGAAAAAAAAAAAGCCCCTCCCTCCCCAAACAGCCCTTAGTTGGTAACATTGTTGATGTGTAATAGCCTATGATGGCGTTGGCGAAAAAGAAAAAAAAAAAATAATAAATACACCATGTTAGCCACAAAGACTGGCCATCGAGGACTAGCTCCTTGGACCATGTGCCACTATCACCGAAGTGTTCTTGCTCTTCAAAGGTTGGATCAACAAGTTGACAAGAAAATGCCTGACGTTGAACTTTTTACTGCTCATTTCATCTTTTTCACAATCATTTGGATTTTGGACTGTATATTGAATTTAAACATCCCAACATTTTAGTGCCCGTCTTTGTCACTGTTTGTCTCTATGCCTCCTCCATATCCGTTTCTCTGTCACCACCACGAATGATCTCTATCTTACCATTTTGGTAAATGCTCATAGGCTGTTTGGCCTACCATTAGCTATGAATCTCTGGCATTGACTTCAAATTCAGATCCATTCACGGAAATCTGATACTGTTTTGGCATTTACCGTTTCTCCGAAGCATTTCCCGCGAATTCCCATGTTAATTACCCCACCTTTTCTATTCTTTTCTGTTTCTTTCTGGTTTTTCTCCAAGCAGCTGAAAGGCTAGAAAACCCAGAATTTTTATTTTATTTTTTTAACTCTTTCTGGGTTTTCGCCCTTGGATTCATGGGTTATTTTCAATTATTTATTATTGTTTTACTTCTATCAATTTCTGTTGAAATCTGTTTAGCCACCTCGCTGATTGAAGATCAACAGAGGGATAAGATAACCCATTTACCAGGACAGCCCAAAAATGTAGGATTTGCTCAGTACTCTGGTTATGTAACCGTGAATGAGCAAGCTGAGAGGGCATTATTCTATTGGTTGATCGAATCGCCTGAAAGTCGTGGACCCAAGTCCAGACCACTTGTTTTATGGCTTAATGGTGGTCCTGGATGCTCTTCTATTGCTTACGGTGCAGCTGAAGAGATTGGCCCTTTTAGAATTAGTTCTGATGGGAAGTCACTTTACACAAATCCTTATGCTTGGAACAATTGTAAGTGTGGATTCCTGCTCTCTTCATATGTTCTCTTTTAAGTGGGCGAACTTTTTTGAAATCCTTGATGTGTGTGTTGAGTTCTTTTGGCATTTCAGTGGCAAATATACTTTTCCTTGAGTCTCCTGCTGGTGTGGGGTTTTCATATTCCAATGAAACATCAGATCTGTACTCGGTGGGTGATCAGAGAACAGGTATTGTGGTTGTAAAATCTGCTAAGACCAAGAGTAATTCTTGCTTATGGAGGATGAATAACAATTAGTGCTTGGTTTTGCCTGTTTTGGTCAGTGTCAGATTTTATCTGGCATATTTTTGTGAGATAGTAATCAGGGTCTTTTTTGACTTTGCAGCTGAAGATTCCTATACATTTCTTGTTAATTGGTTTGAGAGATTTCCTCAGTATAAGTATAGAGATTTTTACATTGCTGGAGAAAGTTATGCAGGTCCTTCTTCAATCTATATATCAACTTATTTCTTCAAATGAGATTGTTTGTAGAATTGATGATTGAATGCTTGGTTTTTTTCAATCTCTGTGTAGGTCACTATGTTCCTCAGTTGGCTCAACTTGTTTACCATAAAAATAAGGGTGTCCAGGAACCAATTATAAATCTAAAGGGATTTATGGTAAGATTGTAAGATAGATGAAAAGAATGATGATTTTCTAAGCTCTGGTGTTTATGGAGAGGCCTCTAATCATCTGATGAGAATCAATTTGAACATATTATAAGGTTGGAAATGCTGTTACTGATGATTACAACGATTACGTTGGCACATTTGAGTATTGGTGGACCCATGGTTTGATTTCGGATTCCTCATATAAGATGCTGCTAATAGCCTGTGATTTTGGCTCCTCTCAACATCCATCAATTCAATGCATGGAGGCTCTAAGAGTTGCAGATGTAGAGCAGGGGAACATTGATCCATATAGCATTTATACACGGCCATGCAATAATACTACATTCCTCAGGCGCAGCTTGGGCGGTCGCTATGTAAGCTCTTTCATCAACTCATTTAAGTATACTCGAAAATGCAGAATATGTCTACATGCAAGCCCTTACATACTGCTGAACTTGTAAATGGCAATGATGGGTATTACAATAGAAATGCTACCAGGAAAGTAAAGTAGCTCCTTACATCTGTTTTTGCAATCAAGAATTTTCTATAGTGAAACGTCCTCCAGAGGAGTTTTTTTTTTTGGTAATTAGAAGGTATCTGACTTTCTGTCTCCGGTGGAAGCTCTCGGAACTAAAACTAATTGGGAATGTTATGGAAATTTGGGATATCTATTAGAATCTTCATATTGCTTGTTTTTTTTATTGGGAAGATGTTCTATGGAGAGCTCTACACCTAAGAGACCCTACAGAAAACATGCTAGGTGGAAGGTCATATTTAGTAAATTTTGCAATGTATAGGCTTCCAATTATAAATCAAAGCAAGCGTTCTTCAATTCTTTTTTATTGCAAGGACATATAGACTTGAGTTTATTTGGGATTTTGACGTAACTCTCCTTTGCGTTGATTATCCAGTCCTCAAATTTCATTTATTCCTGTGATGCCTGACTTCTACCAATAATCTCTCCGTTTAGCTATAAAACTTCACTTGTGCTTTTGAAGATAATATATGACATGATAATTAAAGAACATGCGCTCATTTGACTTAGACGAGATTAGCCCTAACAACAGGAAATGAATAAAGAACAAAGAAGTAATATTTTTAGAACAGATACCTTTTGCAGGAAGTAAGTCTGAAATCTTCCGCTGTCTTGCAATTTAGTGCAATTTATTTTATTTTTCCTTTAACATTCAAAATGACAATTTTATATTTGAGAGTCATGTTTTTATATTATGTACAGATATGACATTGGCTGTTAAATTGATTTATCTATCATTTTTTTATGCTTACCATTGACTCCTGAACCCAGCCATGGATGTCTAGAGCTTATGACCCTTGTACTGAGAGGTATTCAACCTTGTACTTCAATCATCCAGAGGTCCAGAAGGCACTCCATGCCAATGTAACGAATATCCCATATTCATGGCAAACATGCAGGTAATGCTAATACAAACCAATGCAAGACTTAAGATATCCTTAAGAGATCAATTCTATTAAAATTTTGACTTTAGAATTTTGTTTCCAGTGACACCGTTGCAAACTACTGGACCGATTCTCCACTATCTATGCTTCCAATATATCAAGAACTCATTGATGCTGGTCTCAAGATATGGGTGTTCAGGTGAACTTACCCCTTTTTTATTAATTTTGTAACTCTAGTGATACTGCTAATAATGGGTTTTGTAATCGCCTTACTTTAATAAAACAATTGCAAAATATCTCAGAGCTTGTCTAAGCTTACTGTCCGAGAGGACTTTAGCTTGTGTTCCATTGAATTTCCTGAAAAGATGAAGTAAAGTGAATGGAAATAATCCCGCAGGGTTCTATGGACTATATGCCTGTTTCCTTTGCATGGCTATGGACTAAGGGAACGCTAAATCAATGTGCATCTTCCTAAAGCTATAATTGACCTGCCTGAGCCTGTAAAGTCCTTACAGTAGTTTATAAATGCATCAATAGAATCTGCAATTCTGCAGGCTAAGAAATGGAATTTGTCCCTAGTCTCAAAATTATGACTTCTCTTGGCTTAAACATAGTGGGATTCAGTTGGACCTTGGTTGACCCTCCTTCTTCCCACAAAGCTCTCCTGTTGTTCTCATGAGACTTCCATGACTGGCTGTTTCAATATATAAAAAGATCATTCTGAATTTTTTAGGCTTCCATCCTTCAATACCCTAGTCTCTGACATTGCACTTTTATGTGAAAAAATGCAGATTATCTGTGTTGTTACCAATCTATATTTGCTGTTTGAAACTGAAAAATAGCATTTTTCATAATTTTGGTTGGATTTAGAACTAAATTAATTCCTTTTGGCAGTGGAGACACGGACTCTGTGGTTCCAATAACTGCAACTCGATATTCCATTGATGCCTTGAAACTTCCCACCATCACCAATTGGTACCCCTGGTATGATGATGGCAAGGTCAGTCCTCATTTCTCAGAGTAGTCATTAACTCATTATGTCAATTTCAATATTCTAGAGTCTCAAAAAAATGATTGTACATAATATATTGAGAGAGGAAGATAACAGAGATGAGTATAAAGAAAGTAAAGCCCATATATAGACCTACTCTTGTAATCCTATCCTTGTTTGATTCTGATTTTGTACTTTTGGTTGGCCAAAAAAAAAAAATCTATTTCTGGTACAGTTGGGATAAAGTTTCATATAGTATGATTCAGGAGTTTATCTTCAAACTTCAACTTTCCCATGGATAAATAATGAATTCAAGTATTAACATGTATAAATAAAATCATGTTTTAAAGATGCAAGATAGGAATCATTTGCAAAATGGACCCTTAACAAAAGTAGTTTTTTCCTACATTTCTTTTTAGAGAAAACAGAGAACAGCCTAAAAGCCAGAATCTAATATGGTCTTGTGCTTCTATAAGCTGAGATTTTCATATTTTTGGTGAAGGTTGGTGGTTGGAGCCAAATTTATGAAGGTCTTACGTTGGTTACAGTAAGAGGAGCTGGACATGAAGTTCCACTACATCGACCTCGCCAATCATTCATTCTTTTCAGGTCATTCTTGGAGAACAAGCCCATGCCAAGTATATGACAATAAATTACTTTCATATTCATCAGGAAAATAAGACTGAAATAATAATTTGGTCACTGCATTATGAAACTTGTTTTAGGCTTAAAAAGTGAGTATGTAAGTTAATTCCTGAAAATAACAAGCTTGTTTAATGCTACTCCTTTTGGCATTCTTGATCTGCTTGACAAAAGAGGGCTACTGGTCCAATGAGTGTGTTATTTTCAGGTATTGACTTCTCTGTGTATTCACTAATTGTGGAGACTAAATTTATACAGTCTTTAATAATGTAAGGACCAAGTTATTAATTTAGTCAAAAAATTAAAGT
Organism: Acacia concinna; assembly: GCA_037177275.1. Taxonomy (NCBI): domain Eukaryota; kingdom Viridiplantae; phylum Streptophyta; class Magnoliopsida; order Fabales; family Fabaceae; genus Acacia; species Acacia concinna. The sequence goes on from JBAGKO010000010.1 coordinate 32,542,338, forward strand.
CATCAATCATATGCATGGACTGGGAAGAATTGCTGTAAAGAATCCATTTCTCCGAGTTGCCTTGAAGATGAAGGATTTTTACCCAAGGTACTTTTCCCGTGTTAAAATGTGGCATGTAGTTGACTGTGTGAATATATATATATTGAACAAAAGGGCAATTTCATTCGAAAAGAGCTGTACAAAAACATGTAGTTGTATGTAATTTATTCTCTGTAATAATGCTAAGATCATTCTCTCAGTGAGCCTCTCTCCTCTTCAGTGCAGCTGAGGAGGTGGGGGCTTGAAATTGATAGTCTTTTTACAAGGGAGGATTTCAGTAAAACCCCATTAAAGAAACTTAAAAGTTCTGAAATTACATTGCAGAATAAAGGGTCAAATTGAAATCATGCTTTCAAATTGAAGTAAGGGGCATTTTGGTCATTTACATTCAAACCATAATTTTAATTGGGTCTTTTAATACTGCAATGTAATTTCAGAATCTTTTGGTCCTTATTTTGGATAAAGTCTCTTCTTTAAGGTTTTACTGAAATTCCCCCCCCCCCTATTTTTAAGCTATATAGATATACATTAAAAAAAGGAGGAGGATGGAACTTATTTCTTACCTTAATTCTCATTTATTATATTTTTTTCCCTAATCTCTTCTTGATCATACTATATACATTTAATTTGTGAGTGCAAAAGGTTTAGACTTTGTGGGAAGGATAAATAGGTTGCACTTGCAGGCGCTCCTGGGTTATATCTTGTATGTTTCCTACTGTTCTTATTCAAAACTATTCTTTCAGTTTCAGCTTCTAAATTCATATGGCACATATTATTGACTTGTGAATGTGCAGTTATAAGCTTGTAGTACTTTAGTATATGGTCGAGACTTGGGAGTTCTGAGAAACAATATGCAGAATGATGATCTGAAATAATATGTGTATGTATTTGTTTGTCATTTCAAAACTTAAAAAAGATTATATTGCTTATACAGTATATTTATTTATGATGAACATGTTAATTTGGTTGTTGGTTACATAGTATCCTGCTATTTTGCTGGTAGCGCTTGGTAGCCTAAAATATATATTTTTTTTTGTGCATTCAGATCCTTCAAATATTTTTTTTTAGCGCTCAGTGTCTTAAGTTAGAGGTGTTGATTACCACTTAAAGGAAAAAGTGGACAAAAAATTACTTGATGATATTGGCTACCACGGAAAAAAATATTTTAGGGTATTAAACGTAAAAAAAAAAAGGTTTAGACATTGAGTGCTATTAAAAAGATTTTTAGGATTCATCTTAACCCTTTATTATTATTTTCTAATTATGTAATTGTATGTTGGGATTTTATAGAAACTTGAGAAAAGCAGAAATGAAGTAGGAAATGACAGGATGCTAACAATTTGTGCAATATTCTAGTGATAAGGGAATATTTAACACAATCTCAAAAGCAATATATTGAGCCTGTTGATGATGGAAGAATATTAGTTATATATAGAGACTAGTGTAGTGTAGAAAAATACCATTTAACAGAAGAATATAATACAGATATATGCTGACAAAAGTATGGCTATTATATATGAAGTATAAATAATATTCATTGTGAGTGTAGATAGAATATTTACAAATTACCACAACCACTCTAAAAAATAAATAAGAATTATTATTTATAAATTGGTGGAGCCCAAAAGAACCCTACTCGAATAAGAGATCAGTGACAGATGATAAGAAAGTAGCAATGGCATCTTTTATATATTCTATACCCACGCAAAGTGTATAACAAATCTTGGTCCATATAATATAATAAATTAATTGATTCACACACACACACGCACACACACAATTTCTTTGCTTCTTGACTAAGTTCCAAGGGGTCCATCTATTCTAAAGCATCATCTTCGGAAATTACCAGAAAGGCCATGCACGCACTTGTGCTGCTGAGGTTCCTTCTCAGCCATATCCATTGTTTGGAAACGCGGACCAGAAAACACCGAACCGATGGTTAAACTGATCCGATTTGATCGTTTGACCCGGTCCTCTTTTTTTTTTAATATATATATAATTAAAAAAATTAAATATATAAATAACACTACTAGAAAAAATGTCTTTTAACGTCTGTTTTAAAACCCTTTTTACGTCTATTTTCAAGCAGTCGTCTATGCGGGAGACGTAAAAAGTTAGCGTTTTTTTCAAAAAAACAGACACCTATAGAGACGTCTAGTGTTTGGCGGAGATAGAAGCCCATATGGACGTTCGTTATTTTAAATAAAGGGGGTGTCC
>JBAGKO010000010.1:32595918-32607985 GCA_037177275.1 Acacia concinna
AAAGTGATCAACACAAAGTAGAAAAAACCATTACTTTTCTTACGAAAACCATTACTCAAATGGTGAAAATACACTACTGTTCACATCAGCGAATTTTGAAGGGGAGAGTGATTAATACGGACCAACACAGACTAGCGAAATTCATTACTCTTCTTGCAAAAACCATTACTCTTCTTATAAAAACCATTACTTATCTTGTGAAAATTACTACTGTTCATGTCAGCAAATTTCAAAACCCCAATTTAGTCCATAGTACCTTAGTGTCTTTTTGAAATGTTAACATCCCTTTTGAGGTTTTAGAATTTGGGGAAATATTTTTCTGGAATTGTCCGCTCATTTTAAGCTATGGGAAATAATTGACAACCATTACTATTACTATAGCCTACTACATACCATATTAATAATAATCAAAAGGCCTCCTTGCTATGAATTTACAAATTTACATGAAACTGTACATTGTAGAGAATGTAGCTCAAAACTTCGGCAAAATTCATCTGTACTGTGCAACACTTCTCCATATTAATGAACTACAGTAACGACGCAAAGTTTCGTATATCAAGAGTTTGAGATTCCTTTTTCTTTTCTTTTCTTTTCTTTTTTCCCTTTTTCCAAGTGTTACAATTATATCATGTTATGTAACTATCTCACCTGCCTGATATCAATGGTATTACCAGTGAATCGAAAGCCTCCATCTTCTGTATCCATTACACAAGAATGGCTTATTTCCATGGGGAAAACAAAACCAAGAAAAGTTTTGACAAGAATATCATCATGCCCCAACAGCATATCTCTTTGGAGCATCAAACATTGGCTGCAAGTAAGCTTCAGAGAGAGACACTATAATCCGATGGCAAGCTAAAGCAGAAGATGTAACAATGACAATAAAGCAAGCCCAGCAAAATCTCAGCATCAATGCGGGGTCTCTTCTAGCAGATTTTAGTGCCTTAGAGAATATTACTCTAAGTCGTCGATCTCTATAGATGGAAATATAATCATTTGCAGGCAAGGGTGATCTAGCAGGTGAACCTGATTCTATGTTGCCCAGTCCATTTGCCAGGATTGCCTGGGAATGCCGAGAAACTGTGATTCCTTGTCCAAAGAATTTAATTGCTCTTTGGCACATTATGTCAGCTATGGTATCACAAAGGTGTTGGCGAAAAGGCTTTGCCTCCTTAGACACCATTGCTTTGACTAATGAAGCTCCATCCTGTTCATTCGATGAAAAGTAAGTTTATTACCCAATGCAGATTATTTGAACCATGTTCCATCATGCAAGAGCACACTGCCTGCATACTCTAATTGGCTTTCCGTTAATAACAAACTAAATTATCCAATTAAATGATGCAAGATTTAGTGCAATAAGTAGACTCCTTAACAGCTGAATTTTTAGTAAAATTTATATTTGATGATAGGTTTAGTCCATTGAAAAAATCAGGCAAGAAAGGAACCAAAAGAAACACACTCGCTCCACTTCAGGTAAAAGTATCAAAGCAAGAGATAAATGGCCTAAAAATAACAAGTCGTCAAAACTTTCATCCTCTTCAAACTGGCATGCACTGGATCAAACAAATGTAGCAAGTAACCATATGTACATTACTAATGTATGATAAAGCAGATTCATCATTGAAATATTATTAACAAATCAGAATACATATCCCCAACAAGAGCGGCAAATATTTAAGCAAACAAAACTTGTAATAAACAGCTCTTCGAAACTCACAGCAGTCATAAGAAGCCTTCTGAGTACAACACCATCTTTGGATGGTAAAAGCCTCAAGACCAAGGTTGCAATATCAAATACACCACCAGCCTTATTTGGTGAGTGATCAAGGGATTCCTCATTTTTTGATGCCACTGATTGCAAGGCTTTCCTGGCCCAAAAACAAAAGCATCAGAATTGAGAAAATGTTCTATCTAACAAATAATTGGAGCATTCTGAAACAGGCCGCCATGAGTCCATTAATCAGATGAAGAAAGCAGAACCTCTATTTTTATATTTTTTTAAAAAAGGTGGACAACTTGAGTATGGCAAATGTAAAACACATTGTGATCAAGTGCTAAATTATCAGATTGGACCAAGTGAGGAAGGAAGAAGTTGGGTGGAAAAAGTCTCCACTAATAGGCCTCCTATAATTTACTAAGGGAATAAGATCTTAATTCCAAAAATATTTAATGGCACAAATCCTATATCTCAAGAAAATTTGACCTTAAATGGCCCTACTCACAGAGAGAGAGAGAGAGAGCCTCAAACTAAGAAGGCATGGTAGGGGTACTGTGGCATACAACTAAGAAGGCTTCTCCACATTTGAAGCTTTATTGGAGATACTGATGATACCATACACCCAAGGTTTATTCCTTTGAAAGCCAAGTCACAAACGCTCAAATTTCATACCAACACTTCAACCTATCTATTATGATGGATCAAGCCCTTCCTGTTTCATTCTTCTTTCCCATCCCAAATTCAACCCATTTGGATCAAGCCCTTCCTGTTTCATTCTTCTTACCCCCAGCCCATAAGCACAATAAAAAAGAGCCAATATTAAGTCATATCAACATGTAATTTGGTATTATTTATATTAAGTTGTACTTATCCTTTATTCTCAACCACTTAAGTATGAAACAGAGGGTTATGCCTTTTATTTTATAATAACTTACACATTAAACACAAAACCAGAGATAGGAAAAAGGATCATTATATGGAAAATTGCTACCATGTTGCAGAGTTTGCTCCAAAATTGAAACATGAAAGTTTTAGTACTACAACTACAAATGCACCAAAAAAAAAAACACACACACACACACATTCTTAAAAAACAGAATGCAAGGCATAATGATTTCATTTAACTCTGAACATACCTGGTTGCACCAACCCTCAAGAAAAGGGAAAGCCTTTGCCAGAGGAACTCCTTCTTTCTGTTTAGTAGCACCTATACAGGATAAATTAAAGTTATAGAGAGAGGGAGAGAGAGCAAATGGATATTTCAAAAGTACTAAATTATCTAAGAATTTTCAGAAATATTAAGCAAAAAGTGCATTTAATACACAAAACAGTAGCCTAAGCAACATAAATCCATCAGAACATTTGAAATGCTGTGGAACAAAGATTTTAAATGAAGCATAGGCTGAAAACCCTTACAGTTAAGATTATCAATTTCCCAGACATCAAGATGGAAAATTTACCCAGATTTATATGAAGGTATGGTTGAACCAAGATTCATATATAAAACTTTGAATTCTCAATTTTAGTTATTAAAAAGGTTCAACTTCACAGGAATGTTAAAATGTTATGGCTCAGCAGATTAATGGAACAGAACGTATTTACGGGACTTCTTATACCGAATGCAATATATTCCTTGATGCTACTGTGTTTTCTGTGAGAAGTTTTCGAACAACAAAAGGATATGCAGCTTCAAAGGTCTTAAAGTTTGGGTCTGCAGCTATAGCCAAACCTGAAATGTTCAAAAGCAAAATTCAAGTTGACAAACGAAAATGAAACAAGTATATTGATATTTCAATAAAACATCATGTAAAGAACTACTTATAAGCATCAGCATGATGACAGATGAGTAAACTTTAGTCATGTGTATAGGATCTTCCCACTTTACCTTCCAATGAAGCTAGGGAGCGCAAGACAAGTGTGTAGTATGGTGGCATACGGAAATGATACTTGAGTGCTACAGACCAGATCTTTCCTAGAACCTGGAGGAAAGGTTATTGCAAGATATCAATGACTGAAGAGAGGAACCCAACTGAACACTCAACAAAATGACCAAAGCTAATTTGCCTAAATATGGATTGTTAACATATATAGCTCATAAATATGCAGTAGGAAGCTTCAACATTAGTTCTATTATCATGAAATAATGTTTAGCATTGACATTAACAATGGAATATGGTAAATGGTAGATTCGATTTGTACAATTTCTACAAAAGTAGGAACTACAATGCTAACAACATTTACAGGCTTGCGTTTGAAAAATAAAATCACTCCATAAAAATAGTTTATGGATTTGCTACAAATGGCATCTTTCATAACCTTGTTTAATTGAATTACATGGTAACAAATAAAACTCACTCATATTTACATCAAATTCTTCTTTTTATTTTGGGAAAGTTGTGTTGAGGTCCGAGCAAGGAAATTTACGTCAAAGTCCCGTGAAATCACGTATTTGCAGTCCCATAGAATTGAGACTTTATTGCAATTACGTGATATCATCGGACCTAATTCCCTTACTCGGGACCTCAACGTAATTTTCCCTTTATTTTCTATCATTAGTTCATATTTCTAATCCAAGGCTCCACATATTATGCATTGATATGTCAGAGAAACCAATCTATAGTTATTACAATTCATTAAACAAAACAAATTGAGGGGGGTGAAAAATCACAGACATCATTTTTATTTTTTTTTGGCTGGAAATCACAAACATCTTTCACCAAAAGAAGCATGATTGTATTTTTTAAGAAAAAGGTACTCAACAAAAGAGACTGAAAAAACCAGCACGTCAGATTATCCATCACAAGTTATGATTTAATTAATTTGCGATGGGATCAACAAATTCCAACAATTATAAACCTACGGAGCGGAATCCCCTTGTTATTTACTAGTATGTTAAATCTGCATTGTGCATTCTTTTTCATTTTGAGCCTAATAAGTAATAACAAAATCACTCCTGCTTGGCACATTCTTTTATTGGCATAGTGTGAGTACTTCTTTGAGTTCTTTCTACTAGAAATCCCTTTTATGAAACACCAATTTGCGTCAACTAGAAACACTCTAAGACAGCAGTTCACAATATAATCTGAGAGACACAAGTGCATTCACTATCTTTTCTGTTAGACATGATCTCACCCTGCTGAACTTCACATCTGGAATCCCATCTCTGAACTCCACCTCTCCCAAGGCCTGTTCCAATTCCTACAATTTTATAATCGATCTGAAAAGTTAGTTCTATGAAAATCAGTTTTATAATTAAAAGTATGCAATGATATGATAACTAAATCCTGAGACTTAGAAATTATACCAAGGTTACAAGTCGGATATTTGTCCCAGGCCTCACAACATCCATATCAGTCAGAGCGCGAACAAGGGATGCCCAGTCACCATTTACTATATGGACTATCGAAGCGAGCATAGCAAGCTGATGCTTTTTTTCCATTTGACAAAGCAAACCAAAATCTAGAAACCTACAACAAAAAATAAATAGAAGAAAACAATAAATAAACAAAATTTGGTGAAGAAAAACCAGAACTTACTTTGACTGAGAAGGGAGGGGGTAATAACCCTATTTGTCCCGAGGAAGTGTAACGCAAGTTTCCAGGATGTGGATCAGCATGCAATAACCCTGTTTCAAGAAGCTGCACCAATGTTGCCTCAACACCTTTGTTGACCTGAGTGAATTGATGTGTAATACAAGTCAATACTCACCCAAAAAAACAAATCAGCTTTGTCATCATGACAAAGAACTAAGACACCAAAGCAGGGCATAATTTTTTGTATAATCAGTAATTCTTGTATGACGAACAATTCAATTGATGCAAAGCTAAGACCTGTAACCCACCTTGGATCTCACTCTGATATCTGCAATGGTTTTTGTACAAAGACCTGTAAATTTTACTATACTTCTTCCAAAATCAATTCATACCCTTGGATCTCACCCTGATATATTATCTAAGTAACCAATTCTGTTCCCTTCTCAATACCTACAAGCTCATTCTCTCTCTTCATACTATGCGCTAATTCCTGTTACTGCTGACTCAGCATACCACCACCACTAAAAAACTTATTAAAGTTGTGGCAGAAACACCTACTGATAAAGAAGACTCATAACAACATATTATCATATAACAGGTTTACATCCATGTAAAGACAGAAGTTGTAATTATTTCATTTGTGTTCACATACCAGATCAAGAAGACGCCTCTTTGCCTCAACTTTCTGCCGTTCCAAATGTACTGAGACATTTCCAGCAGAGTTTCCAGCAGATATGGAGAGCAAATCTGTTGGACTTTCACCAACCATCCACTCCATAGTGAGAACCCGTGTTCGACTTAGATGTTTAAACACTTTTGGCACACTAACAAAGCCGAAGGGAGAGTGAACTTCCTGATTGTAGAAATAACAAGTCAGTTGAGAAAAAAAGTTATAATGAAGGTTCATTAGAGCTAATTCAACCTTAAAGCTTTAAAGGTTAGCCAGAAATTAATGTTATCAACGCCCATTTAAAACAGAAACCTTTGAGGCTTGACCTTTGAATAAAGGACTGATTGAATGATTCTAATCTTCAAATTTCTAAGTAGCAAAAAGAAATATAAAAAGTTATCCAGAAGCTGCTGTTGATTAGTTTATCAGTTTTCAATTCTAAATTGGTCAATATGTATAAATCATTCAAAAATTTCAATGCAAAATATCTTAGTAGGAATTACAAGCTTGACTTTCAAATCCTGGATTCTTGCTAAGTTCTGAAACTATATTATAAGTTTAATCGCCCAGATATAATATTTAATTACCTGAAACTTTGAAGCATTTGCAGCCTCTAAAGTGTAATCTAATTCACCAACAAAACCTTTCCCCAGCTCATCAGCATATAAGCGAGGATCACTCTTTCTCTTGGCAAGTTTTTGCACAAGACCTAGCTGAAATAGTTACACCCAGTCACTTAAGAAATTTAATCCTGGACAAAATAATACAGATACCAATGTAATAGAGATCAATACAAACCCCAAGGCGAAGGATAAAGATATCCCGCACAACCACATGATGCAAATTTGGACGCTGAACTTTGATAGCAACATTACTTCCATCAGTAGTACGGGCAAAGTAAACCTACAAAATGTAGATGTAGTTAAAATATGTAAACATAACACTACTTATATTTAATCAAGCATGGCACTCCTATGACTGTGGAATTATGATATAATGTTGTAATATGAATAGGGATTTAGTTAGGGATTTAATTGACGCTAGCTGGCTGATTCTGTTTTTCTGTTATTTCCCTTGTTCTGTTTTCTGTTATTTCCCTTGCACTAGCCGTTAGTCATTAATCCTATAAATAGAAGGGAATGACTCATGTAATAGAGACTTTTGACAACTGTGATGAATAATAGCTCGGCAATTACTGATTCTCTCTTCTCTTTTCCCTCTTCTTCTAATCACCTCTAATCTTCTATCTCTCTTCTCTACCTTCTACCCTAAATTCTAAGATTTAGATTACTAAAAACATATCAAATTACCTGACCAAATGATGCTGCAGCTACAGGTTCCTCGGAAATATAGCTGAAGAATGACTCCATGGGGGAGCCTAATTCTTCCTCAATAATCCTCATAGCCTCAGTCCTGGGAAAAGGAGGAATTTGTTCATGCAACCCAGATAATGCCTGCAAGATGAACTCAATTAGAATATGGAAAGGAAAAACCAACACACATGAGCACCATATGCTCATTCTTAGATAAAACTTGAACCATCCAATTAATTTCAAGAATCCATATTCAAAGTTTTTTATTTTTTATTTTTACAGTTAAGAATTCATTTCTAAAAGATGACAATTAGAAGGATAGCTTTATTTTATATTATGCATATGTAAAAATGAAAATATTAATAATAAAATAACAAAAAAAATTACTACAATTTTAATCCAGCCATTCCACATTGAAAGGAAGAGCATGGAATCAAATCATAGAAACTACAAAACGCCTTGCCATGCATATTTGTAAGTTGCTACTAAAGTATAGGTCTAAAACAGGCCACATACTCTAAAAGGTATGGCATCTAACAGTAAATTATTACTCTCTCTGCCCCTATATATAAGATACTTTCAATCAAATCGCGGGATTTTAGAAAACAATCAAAGTAAGTTAAAAGTAATAAATGTGTAGGAAATATAATTGTTTTTCCAAAAGTACCCCAATTTATGAATTAAAATAAAAGTATTTTACATGTAAGGACAGAGAGAGCATCATCTAACACACAACATAGCTACCTATACCAAATTGTTAAGGAGAAAACTAAAGTACTTGAAATATTAAATGTACTTTTTTCAAGTGAATTTTAAAATTCAAAATGTTGATAACAAGAGTTAGTAATGGAATAAATTAGGAATGAAAAAATACACATCCTGATTTAATTGGGGAAAAGACTACCTTAGGTATATAAGCTTAAATACCTAAGCCAACTGTTAATCCCAAATTAGCATGTTAATTGCAAGAGGTAAACAGCCAAAAATGAAAGAACAGTGACAGACAAATACTTCTCAACCTAACCTTAGACATCTCAACACCAATGATATCTGGCCTTGTGGAAAGGGATTGACCAACTGTATCAACAAGCAAATTAATTCAACAAGAATATTGGTAATCTTGAAAGTTAAAACTACAGAAGAAATTAAAATGCCCAACGGTTTTAGGCAATGGAAAACCTTCAGGAACCATAGTAATGATATAATGATATATAAACTAAAGATCATTTAAAATTCACCATCAGTCTTAAAAGAATAGATTTGTTACCTTTAATAAAGGTGGGGCCAAGGCTAAGCATTGTTTCTTTTAACACTATCCCAAAATCATATTGAGATGTTTTCACGTCAACATCCTCTTCCGGATTTGGTTTTATAAACTTTGTAACTCCTGAAGTTCGAATTCTGATCACAGCAGAAGCAAAGGCGGAAAAGATCTTCCAAGGCAAAAATATTGGAAAATTAAAAAAAATGCACTTCGTTGAAGTCAAGCAAGCATCTTGATATAAGTTTTAAACCTAACAAATTAAATATTGGTTTCAATTAAAAAAATAAAGAACAAAATGTTGAATCGCAAGCAATTTTCAGCAATCATCAAAAGTACATTGGTGGACAATTCCTGTATTGCAAAATCATCATATAAGGTTACATCGTAAGCTTGTCTCTCTGACCAACATATGACTACAATCTCATAAGACAAAATATAGAAATATCCGTAAGTGAAAGATAACCCTTAAATAAATGAGTAACAACTTTCAAGTTCTACATGAATTCAGATAATAAATGATAAGTCATACAGCGGAAATTTAGTTATAACAAACAAAAAAAAAAACAGAGAAATGACAGAGTTTTGCATTAGAGATGTTAAAACTATAGCCACAATCCCTGGCAAGTACATATAAGTAAAATCAGTTATATCCACAATTTTAACCGTTCTCCTGATACCACTGTATTACATTTGTCTTTAAATGAGAAGGGTGCGCAGGCCCTAACTATTAATCATGAGCAAGATAGATTCAAAGAGCTCATCATGGGCAGGTATAAAATCTGTTCAATTAACTACCTCAAGAAGACGAATGGTCACCAAATGTGGCCTACAGCTGAAATAGGTAGCAACATCCTGTGGATCATAGACTTCAGGAAGTGGTTTAGACCAAATCTTAGATAACTGATAGAAGTAACTCGCATAAACTTCCAATGCCTTGAGATCAGCCATGAGCAAATCCACTCCAGACAGTTCTGAAAGGCAATGGAAAAACAAATCAATGCATGGAAGAAACAATATGGGTCAAGTAAGACCATCATGGAACATCCGCTCCATAACCCAAATTTTCAAATCCAGTACAAGAGAAGCACATTACCATTCACTTGCATGTGAAAAGCGGTTTACAGTAATGCCCAGTTCACGAAACCCACTGAAACTTCAAATTAAAGAGTACATGACTAAATGCTTGTTTGGATTGGCTTTTGAAAATAGCTTTTATAGATTCTGAAAGTGAGGAGTTTTGTCTCGGTTTGCATAAGGGAGAAGTGAAAACAAACGCCCCTAAAAAGTACATGCCGAGGAAGCCTTGACGTTTACCTGGGTACCATTGCTGAGGCCAAGAAGGAATGGAAAACTGGGGAGCCTGAGGATCCTCAAGATTGCGAAGCCATATAAGGTCGTCGATTTTCTTCGCAACCATCGGAATTCGGAAGGTCTCATTTGCCCACTCAAAACCTTTATTAATTCCCTTCTTTATGAAATCCACATCCTTGCGAATCACCTGAGTGAAGTGGCTGAAATTCCCAACATCTCGCTTCTTGTTCTGCTGGCCTTTCGACGACGCCCCCGCTCTGGTGGGCCGCACCGAGCGCAGCGCGGAGATGGGACCGGACCACGGTGTTGCTACCGCCGTGGCCATTGGCCAAAAGAGACAGAACTCAGAAGCAGAACTTCGTGTATACAAACTGATAAGCTACTGAAAAAGATTAAATTAAGAAATTTTCACTGCCATGGACGGATGGACCATGGTCACTCCCGCTTCCACTAACTTCTCTTTACTCTTTCGTCATCTTCAACATTTTTAGTAGTTTCTTACAATGCTATTCGCATAAACTATTATCACAAAAATTGCAATTTTGCTGAGCTCCATGAAACGGTGGTGTAAGCTGGAACACGTATGGTGGTGGGCCCGGATTTGGATTTTTGTTAAAAAAAATTATTTGTTCTTTTGGTTCCAAATTCTGAATGCCGTTATTTACCTGAAGGCTCTGAAATTACCGTTGGTTTTTATTTAACTTTTTATTAAAAAAAGACTTAAAAATATAATTAAAATATGTAGAAGATAAATAAATTTTACAGTTATTAATTAAGATATATAAAAATAAATACATTAACACATTGAATATCTCAATTAACAATTGCAAAATTTACTTATCTTTCACCTATTTCAATTATAATTTTGTATCTTTTTATCTTTTTTTAAAGCGGTTGGTAAGATGAGATGTGTGATTTTAATAACAAAAAAATACAGAGAAGGCAGGTAATTTTGATGAAAAAAATTATAATTTTATTCTTTTATATTTGAAAAATTGAGAAAAACTGAGAGATAGGTCTAAATAAGAGGTTCGATCCTCTATGTATCCAAAATTTATGAGGCACCGATACTTTCTCTTAATATAAAAAATAAAAAAATTATCATGGCATTCTTACGCAATAAGTTTTGTGATAAGGATCATTTTTTTCAATTTTCCCTAATTTTATATACTTTGGATTTTAATTTAATTACTATTAATTCTCCGACACTTGTAAAGGAATAATGATAGTTTTCTCAAACTTACCTTGAATGTTACCTTTACGAGTTCAAATACATTATTGCAGACAGAAAATACTACTCCTTGCCATCTTTAATCATAAACATAAACATAAGACTTAGTTTATTTTTTTTGTAGGGATTAAGAATATTAGTTAAATTAATTAATTGTTATACTATTATTTGATGTTCCAAAAATATATTTCAGATTTCTCATTTCCCCTTGTGTATGGATTTATGTGAAATGGGTAGGAAGTAAAATTTCTCCTTGAATATATATTTGAATCATTGTGGTGTGTAATTATAGTTAAGGGAATATTGGCATAGGTAGTTTAGAAAAAAAAATGGTTAATTATAGGAGGCAAAGTTAATAGGAGTCTTATATTTATAACCAAATCAAATTTTCAACTAAATCTTATAAATAAAACTGAAGGAGGGAGTATATAATTTAATCAAGGAGTTAATCTCTGGTCATACGTGGAGGTGTTAATCATAATCAAACTTAGTCCTCTAGGCCATGAAATCTCAATCTATGGGGATCATAATTACTAGTAATTGATAAGTTGATTTTAGTCCTAAATGTAAGAAATATTTTGTATACTTGTCAATAATTTGTCAATCTACATCTATTGATTCTCCCTCAACAATAATCAAATAAAAGCGATATGAAGAGAATTAAGAAATATTATTATAATATTTAAAAAAAACATGTCACATTAATTAACTTTCTTAATCTAATCAAAATATGTAGGGTTAACGTGCAAATTCATCCTAGAAGCATTCGTGCAGAATCGTATTTGTTCTGAAAGTTTTTTTTGGCTCAATTCCACACTCAAAGTTTTAAAAGAGGGCAAATTTGCCCTTGTTGTTAGTTGATCATTAGTTAACTAAATATGTTGAGCTGACAGTCCACAAGTCATCTACTTTATTTTTGTTAAAGTGACAATTTGTCTTGGAAGTTTTAAATCTGTTAATTTTGACCGTTAGTTAACTAAATATGTTGAACTGGCAGTTCACATATCATCTAATTTATTTTTGTT
>JBAGKO010000010.1:32623647-32642621 GCA_037177275.1 Acacia concinna
GTTTTGGTGTCAGCATTGAGCTTAGGCGTTGGTCTGGGAGTGGGGCTTGGATTGAGTTCAAGGCAGGTGGTTCAGAATTGGGTGGGAGGGAATCGAACGCTTTGTGGTGAGCAGATTGAGCAGGAACTTTTAAGGCTCGTGATTGATGGCAAGGAGTGCAAGGAAACTCTTAGAGTTCCCTTGCACTCCTTGCCATCAATCACGAGAAGAGTTTCCTTGCACTCCTTGCTATCAATCACGAGCCTTAAAAGTTCCTGTTCCTTATTACTTATGGTAATTTTAACTGACTTTTCCTACCTAAAATGTTAATTAATCTGTTGCTAGCCTTTTATTTTGTATAATGAACCCGGTGCTTCACGGGTTTCTTGGAATTTCTTGCATTCTACTTTGAAGCTTCTTGTACTTGTAAATTTGACTTTCTGATGTGGACTTCTGATCTCATATGTTGGTTCCTTCTATTCTCTGAGATTCTGTTAGTTTGTTATTGATCTCATCTTCCATGCTCTGCCATCCCCGAGCTTCTTTGATTTTCTGCGGGAGAAAATTCTTTCCTTTTTTATTATTTCTTGGGCCAGAACAGATGAAATGTCACGCAAAATGAAACTGAATCCTGAAAATGTGCATTTCTTGCAACCACAGGGAATTTTTCTTTATTTTAATATCATAAGATTTTCCTCATTTCTAGGATTATTCTTTTCAGTTGCACACTATGTAATTTTCATTTTACTTTTGTTATTCATATTGGTTGCCTGGTGAAACATACCTCGTAGAAAATGTAAAAGATTTTTTCCCCATTCTGCTGCACTGCTGAATCAGAGCTTTTAAACAGAGACTAGAATACACTTGTAACACAGTTTTTGACTGCATTAGGTTCTTGATTTGATCTGCCACCCTTATGTAATGCAGTTATCAAGTGGACTATTAGTGAAATAAACATGCTGTTAAGAACTCTTACAATGCTGTAGGACCTGTTAAGTATTTTTAAGGTGTGAGCATGCTTAAGAACCATGTTTTAGCGTACAAGCATGGATCTCTTGAAGTCCCTATTGAGTTTTTGTTTAAGGTGTAAGCCAGCGTAATAACCCATCTTTGGCCATAACTGTGGCCTTTTTTTGATCATAATCGCTGGTGGATAGGGTATCATGCTCTATTCTTGGAGCAATTTGGTGTGCTTGTCTTCAGACCCTTCATCCTTAATTAGAGCGGCTTTATAAACACCGTCTTCTAGTTTCAAATCTTACATGAAATCTGAACTATAATTTCCCTTACAACTCAAATCTAATTCCATTATTTGGTGATATGGTAATGACAGCAAAAGAACTTGTGAGTTATTGACAAGTGCGGCTTTTGTTAATTTAAAACAATTTCACTTCTCCAAACACACCCGTAACCTTTCTCCGGCTAGCAGGGCAATTCTGCTTTTAGGACCTACAGGTATGTTACACAGAAGCCTTGTGATGTCCTGCACAGGATTATTTAGGTATCCGTGTCTGTTTGCCTTATACTGTTATTTTCAAATTTTGAAGAACTTTACCTTCAAAAACTTGCCAAGGCTTTAGCGCATCGTTTTGAGTCAAAGTTGCTGCTGCTTGACATTGCGGACTTCTCTTTCAAGGTGATTATTTTCATATTTTAATATCATTTATTTAAATTGAATAAGCAAATTTTTGCATCTGATATATTCCCCTTGTACAGATGCAGAGCAAATATGGATGTGCAAGAAAAGAATCTGTAAGTGTTTTTTATCTGAATATTGGTTTGTTCGATTTTTTGTCCTGCCATGGTGTCTTTTCCGCATTAACAACTGAAGATTTGTGTGTACACAAAAAAAAAAAAAAAATTGTTTTCACACTTTGGTATTCCTTAAGTCATATTTTAAAAGTATTAAATTGACATGAACATTTAAGTGGGAAGTACTTTCTTGCATGTAATTTTGGGCTCGATTTTTCTCAAATGAAATGAATTTTCAGTTCAGTCTATTATATTCTCTAAAAAAGGGATGACAAAAGTCATAAAAATTTAGTTTTTTTGTAAGGGAATTTTCCTAACCTTTTTTGCTTTGTTTATAGTCTTTTCAAGGCTCCTTATCTGAGGTGACTCTCCAGCGAGTGTCCTGCTATTTTGGTTCCTTTTCAGTTATCCCTTCAACCAGAAAAACCAAAGGTAAGAAAGGAACAGCCCCCATGGTTAGGGAAAAAACAATTAGGCTATTTCTTAGTATTAAGTTACTTTTTCTTGGGAGTAGTGATACTTATATTAGTCCTGTTGGGGGTTTTTTTTTTTTTTTGACTTTTTTTGTCTTTTAGTGGGTAAAAGTAACTTCTGATAAGTAGCTTATGGAATGAGACTGTTTGTCATGGGCTTCTGTAGAAAAGGAGCTTCTTTTGATAAGTAAAAAAAAAGTGACTTATCAAAAGAAGTCACTTTTTCTATCTCTCATAAGTCACTTTTTTTACTCCCAATCCAAACATAAGTAACTTCTTCTACTCATAATAAGTCACTTTTTCTACCTCCAATCGAAACATAATTAACTTATGATAAGTTACTTATTTTTAAAAGTTCCTTCTCAAAAGCTCCTTATAAAAATAAGTCACTTTTTGTAAGTCACAGCCAAACAGGCCCTAAATGTGTCGGCTAATCTTAGAGAGTGAGGATCTGAAATATGTGGGTGAAGCTTTACATGTTAAAAATAAAAAGTCCGCTGAGCCACACTTGCCTTTTCCTCTGGAACGGCTTCAATTGTGACTTTGAAGCTCTTGTGGTTCTTTGGTGCTCTATGGCTTATATATATATATATATATATATATATATATAAGGATTACAATTTATAGCATGAATAAGTTGGTACGGTCCCTTGATTGGTTGGTTATGGTAACAAAAATTGACGAGATATTTAATTTAATAGCATATGGTCCAATTATAGAATTATCAAAGTAGAATCAACATTGACAATTTGATGGAAAATGAATTAAGTACTCTGGACTTACCATGAATATGATAGAGGCAACTTTGCCCCTATCACCGTTATGCTTACTAACACTCTTGCATTGGTTGTAGGATAAGGATGAATGTATTGTTAGTATATAGCTCTTTAATTGACATAGTGATATTTTAATACTATAAAAATCTATGAAGAACATAATATTTGATTTTTAAAAAAAGAACCAAATCATGTATAACTGATGTCAAACTCTGATTTGGTTTCATGTTTCTACTTGAACGCATCAAATCAAATCGAAGAATGTGGTTCCGCTTCCACATTTGCAGGAAGAATGCTGAGAAGGTCTTGGCAGGTTACATAGAAATTAAGGAAAGCAAGATGAATGGTTGTGATGGATGTGTGTCGGTTCATGTAATATCAAATACCAAAAATTTGGCCAAAAGATACCAAACATACATGATATATACAAATCAGAGAAGATTGGCCAATCATGAATGAAAGACTACGTAGGGAAACTGTTTGGATGGATAGATCTAAGAAGGGTAAGGCGCGCGCACAAAATTAACTCAGATAGATATTGTCCAAAAAAGAAAAAAGAAAACTCAGATAGATGGAGCTAATTTTAGAGGTAACGCAGGTGGAGTGGATTTGCGGTTTTAATTTGATGAGCAAATGGGGATCAATCTGGGTTGAGAATTGAGATCCTTGCGCCGAGGTTGAAGGGGAAGGATTAAAGTATTTGGCCAGGGTCACAAGAGCCTTTAATTTGAAAAAGATAAGGTTGGCACTTGGCACTCAGAGATGAGGAATCCGATGAACATGGGGTTGGTAGGCTCATGCATGCAATCATTCATCACAACTTTAAGGCCTCCCAAGAATTATTCTTTTTTTGTTATAGGAAAACTAGATAATCTACTGTTTAAAGCAGTATTACAAAAACACATGAAAAATAAAACAGAAGACCTACTCCTAATCACTTACATCACCAACCGCCCCCTCTTAAAAGGAAGGTGGCAGTTGATCAAGAAAAACAAAATTCCCACAATATTATGGGAACACTTAGCTAAATAATCAGTAAGGATATTTTGTTCCCTCGGGATATGAGATATCATCACCTCCCAATTTTTAGACATCCACATCCTCATATCAGCAAAAATATCATAAAAAGGGTGATGACTTGGGCATCCACTAGTAATCAGATTAATAGCATCAATACAATATGTTAAGATCAATATCTTCCTATATCCTTTGTTCCAGCAAATTTGAAGCCCTTGTATCATCGCAATGGTTTCTGCTATTATTGGTGGGATTGTCGTAAATTTGCACATGAATCCACAAATCCATTTACCATCTTCTCCACGAATAGCACCTCCTCCTCCACTTTGTCTTGACTCAAGAACAGAACCATCCACTTCAAGAGTAACCCCTCCTGTGTAACCTTGTCTGGGTCTATGCCTTCCTTGATAGCTATTGGAGTAGAATTTACAATGAGCTTTCAAATCTTTATCCCAACTTTCACGGAAAAGACTGGCATGCGCATCTTTATAGTTCACATCATCCTGCTCTCCAAACAGCTTCTGACATCTTGTTGTTCAAATGTCCCAGCATACGTAGCCAAACAGGGTACCCCATTGAATCTTCTTCGTGAAATCTCTCCCAGCTTCATGTTTGATGTTCCATTCTACCCACTCTCGCCCATGAAGGGATGAAAATCGGTCCCATAAGGTTGGGTTAACTATCGATATCCATATTTCCCTGGCGTTAAGACAGTCTCGAATCATATGCATTGAATCCTCAGACTGATAACATCCAAAAGGGCAACCTACAGATCTTCCAGACCACGGTCCTTCCTAAGCTGCACCGTGTGAGTTCGCCCATGAGAAAATAACCACATAAAAGCTTTAATCTTCTCATAAACATCCCATCTCCATAAAACTTTTTAAAAAAGTTTTGCGAGATCTAAACTTTCCTTAATTTTAATTAATTAGAGTGGGGTTAGGTTTAGAAAAGTCGTGGTTTGAAGGTGACTCCTCTAACTTGTCGTGGCTTGTCCATGATTCTTTCAAGTATTCCTCCTTTCAAATTAACAATTAATTCATCTCTAATATGTAGGCCATATTATTGGAAGTGTAAAAGGTGCGTTTGGTGGATTTCCTTATTATAACATCTACTTGATTGTTTTGGATACGTTAAGAAAATGCCCTGAATCATTTAATTATAAATTCATAACAAATGTTATTTGATCTATTATAAATACACATGTATAACATTAAATTGTACTCTTCATATTCTTAATATAAAGGCATGTTTGATGAGTTGATTTTGATAATAAATATAAGATATATTTTCATATTTATCAATATTTTTCTAATTTATCCCTTATTGATGCTCAATCAATAAAAACAAAGGAGGAGAGGAAATAGGTGAATTAAGAAATATGAGTAGAGTCAGGAAAATGGGCAAGCCGAAGTAAAAAAAAAGTGTTAATTTATGTGGCCTAGCCCATTTAGTTGAAGGCTGATTATTTAAAATCTAAAATACCTAATTTAAAATATAAATATTATCAAAACTAAGTTAAAACATCAAACAAATATAAAATACAAAGTCAAAAAAGTCAAAAATTAATGTCCACAATCTAATAACTAACTAGATAAAATCAAGTTATAAATCATAAACTAAATACTAAAATCTAAACAATATGAATAATATTATTATTTTGTTCCCCAAAGCCATCATTACTTTCAACATCATTATTTAGTCTTAAAAATGAGCTCATTTTGGAGGCCAATCACATTTCATTATGGGTTACGGGCATACCCACTGGCTTCAAGCTCATTTGCCATATTTTTGTTTCCTAATCTATTCAAATATTAAACTACCTAATTTAAAATATAAATATTATCAAAATTAAGTTAGAACACCAAACATTGTCTATATTTAATAAAAATACAAACACTAAGTCCAAAAACTATTGTCAACAAACTACAATTAAATAAATAACTAGATAAAGTCATACACTATAAACTAAACACTAAATAATATGAATAATATTATCATTTTTTTCTTTATGTCTACTATCATAACTGTTAATATAAGTTAGAAAATTTTTTATTAACAAAATATAGATGGGCCTAAACGGGCTAGCCCATTTAAGGCCACAACCCTATCAGGCCAACCTGTTTAGGCCAATTTAAACACACAATTCTATTGGGCCAACCTATTTAGGCTTGACTATATTTTTAATACCTAAATTACAAGTCCAACTCTTGACTTAAAAGGGCTGGTTCGATATGCTCGACCTGATTTCCTAGCTCTAAATATGAGTTGGGTGTTTTAAAAAATACTCCCTCTTATTCTTATTATAAGGCACAAACTAACATAATTAATAAGGATAGTGGGAGAGAGTACTAATTAATATGATACTAGAGTTTGGTGTATTTAGTAAGGGTAACATTAGAAATTACTTGCAATTTATGACAAATTTAATACTTTAACCATTTTTATTGGTTTGCTTGAATTGTTAGTCGGTACTTTATAATAAGTACTAGATCAAGTATATGTTATATCATTTAACTCAACTTACTTTCTTAATTTAATCAAATTAGGTAAATATGTAGTATATTAAGGGCCGAAGAATGATGTCAATTTATAAATTATATGAATTAATTTAGGGAAGATGTTAGACATGGGAGATAGAATGTATTAGGGTCATATATTTATGATCAAAATGATTTCAATTCCCAAATCAGTTTATATTTTAGGTACCATAGGGAGCACTTCCTCCTGCCTTTCTCATAAGCACCTAATAATAATTTTACATAAATTAATGAAATTATTTAAAATTAGTTTTTTATTTGTAAAAATCAAAATTATCCTTAATAAAAATCACAGTGAGAGGAGTATGGCTAATTAGTTAGGGATATTAGGTGATAAAAAAAAATACTTGTTTTAGACCAAAAAAAAAACGTTGCACTACCTCCTGTCTTAATTAAATGTAGTATCTAATTTATAATGTGAATTGCATTTTGTAAATTAGGCCCTACATTTAAGACAA
The DNA here is from genome assembly GCA_037177275.1 of Acacia concinna. Taxonomy (NCBI): domain Eukaryota; kingdom Viridiplantae; phylum Streptophyta; class Magnoliopsida; order Fabales; family Fabaceae; genus Acacia; species Acacia concinna. The sequence continues at coordinate 32,630,643 of JBAGKO010000010.1, forward strand.
GAGGAGTATTATGAAACATGTTTAAGTTTTTATAATTAGGAGGAGAGGAAGTAGACAAATGAAATGAAAGAAGGAAGTGAGTATGAAAAGTACTAATAAAAATGAATAGCAAGCAGTTTCATATTGTTTAATTAAATAACCGTAATTAATACAATAATGAATATTACATTTTGCATTTCTTCTTAAGTACTTCCTTTAGTCTTTATTATAAAATACAAACTACCAATTATCACAAATAAAAAAAAGTTAAAAACATTAAAATTGTCTTAAAATTTAAGTGATTTACAATATTATCCTTATTAATTATACTAAACTTAAATATTATATTAATTTTTACTCTCTCCCACTAATTTTATTAAATATAGGCATACATGGAAAAAAAAAAATAAATGTTTCTTAGAAACTTACAAGTGCCTTATAAAAATGACAAAAAATGCTAGTTAGTTGGTGTTTTTATAATAAGGACTAAAGGGAGTATAATAATTAAGAAAGAGAAAAATAATTTTCCTTCCTTGCCCCAAATGCGCTCTGAATATTTATGCTAATCACCACACTAATTATATGAGTATCTCACGGGTGGATGTACCTTTGTATTTGGATTGTTATAATATTTTGATATTTTCAGGTATATGTGTTGTTGTAAGGATTTTGTGTAGTGCTTTTTTGTTTTTGTTTTTTTTTTTTTGTATTTTAGAGTCTCTTTTCTCGACAATAAAATGACAAAATATGATTAACCATGTCCATTACATGATCATTAGAAGCATATATTTGAAGCTTAAATTGAGTTGTGTTCGCCACCCCCAAGGTGAATAAATAAGAGAATAAATTGTATTGGCCATTGCAGTGCGTTTTCTATATCTGTTACATTGATACAAATTACTACATCATATGATTTACTAGAAATAAAATTAAGGAAAAATTAATCCAGAGATAATTATAGTTTATCTCAATTTTGAATGAGGCTCCTATAATTAATTTTTGTTCGATTTGAGTACTTGTTGTTTGATTTGATAATTTTAATTTATATCCATTGAAATTTTATTTATATAAATGTACTGGCGTTAAAACGGTGTTAAATAAAACAAATAAAATTGCATGGAACCTGTGAAATTCTATAAATTAAAATTAATTTATTTTTACACTCAATTATGAATGCCTATAACTACTCAAACAATAAGGGTTCACTTTAAACAAAATAAATTACAAAATCAAATTCAAAATTGAGGTAAACTATATTGACATACAGATTAATTTTCTTGAACTATAATATGGGAGTTATATACCAAAAAAAAAAGGAAAATGAACAAAACTAATAATATGCGAGTCATTTGTATGAATGTAAAAGTTTAAGGAGTTTATTGTATAATTTTAAAGGTACCAATAAAAGGTCCCAATGAAACAAAAAATCACCAAAAAGCCCTATTATAGTTAAGCAGCATGCAATAATAAATAACAGTGTACAATGTATCTTTGCTGCTCATTTATTAAGACTTTTTGATAATTACGTTTATTCTGTAAAATCTCACAGCCAGATTCCCAAGTTTCATAGGTAAGCAATGTTATTTTGCATGCTAATAAAATTCAATAAAGGTATGTATAATTTTTCACTTCCTCATTTGTAAGCTTGAACCCTGATCATGTGAGTGAGGAATCTTTGCCTTTCAACCGATCATCATGACAGTCAAACATTGACATAATTTAATATATTTTATATTAATATACTCCCTCCAATCCTAATTATAAAACATAATTCACATTTTTTAGAGGATCCTATTTAGAAAACTAATTACATTATTTTAAAAGATTAAAATTTATTATTTTTTCTTAAAACTATATATGTTGTTTACCTTATGAATTGATGCATAATATAATAAAACACAACATATAATATAATTAAGTGATGTAATTAGTTTTCTTAAGATTCTTCAAAAAAAGTTAAATGACTCTTATCATTAGGATCCAAGGGAGTAAATTAGTATGATATGCTTGATTATAAATAAAAGAAAACATAAAAGGATTGAAAAGGAAAGAGATGGAGATCATATGATCTGAAGAAGTTGATAGTTAAGTGTGTGGAGAAGAGAAGAAGAAAAAGAAAAGAAAGAAAGAAATGTTACAATAATAATAAGAAGAAGAAGAAGAAGGAAGCATACGTATAGTATAATTAGCAAAACTTAAATACAAATAGAAAGAAACAAAACGCAAATGAGAATAATAAGATGAGAGCAACACGTGACAAAAACTTACTAGATGGGGAATGCGCATGACAAAGAGGGTTTTTAGGGTTTTGTGTGTGTGTGTGTGTGTGTGTGTGAGAGAGAGAGAGAGAGAGAGAGAGAGAGAGAGAGAGGATAGTACATTCTCACAAAAACAATATGTACATATATAAAAGCGTGTTTGGTTTGTGTTGAATCCAAGAAATCGCCAAAACTGAAACCCCATTCTTATATTTAGCTTTACGAATTGACTAATGATACTATGTAGAAAAAATGATATTTAAATACCATTTGAAATTGTAAAACTTAAATTGGCCTGTTAACATTTCAAAAATAAACCAAGACACTAAAATTAGGTTTTTTAATTTTTCTGAAATGAAAAGTGATCCGAAAACTAGCGAATTCCATTACTATTACTGTAAATCTTATTACTCAACTTGCTAAAAATCCCCTCTCATTTGTTTTTCAAATTTGCTGATGTGAAAAGTAATCCACAAACTAGCGAATTGCATTACTATTATTGTAAATCCTATTACTCAACTTGCGAAAATCCCCTCTCTCATATGTCATGGGCACATTCTTCTTTCCTCTGTCACTATGCGTCAGTCAGTATCAGTTTCATATGAACAATGTTGTCAGAGGGAAAGAGAAAAACAGAGATAAAAAAATTATAGCGAAATCCATTATTCTTATTGCAAATCCCATTGTTCTTATAGCAAAATCCTACTACTGTTTACATCAGAAAATTTGAAAATCCCAATTTAGTCCATGTCTTTTTGAAATGTTAAAAGACCAATTTAATTTTTATAAATTCACATGGTATTTAAGTGGAATTCTCCCTATTATATATATAAATATATATTCTTTCTATATAGTTTCATGTTCGTATGTGGTCTGTGAGAGAGAGAGAGGAGCACATGCAGATGTGCAGAGGTAACCTCACCAATGGCTGCGTGTGCTCGAGAGTGTTTGCGTGCTGTTCGAGGAAGGCAGAGAATAATAAGCTTTTACGAAAATACTAATAATAATAAAACATATAAAAATAAAAACCTACCCCCCCCCCCCCTCTCTCTCTCTATATATATATATAGCTACTATACATGCCTTTAATTTGTGTTTTTTTGGGTAACTGAGTGCTTTCGTTTTCCAACTATTTATTTTTCTGCCAAAGTTTAATCTCCCAACTTGCTACTCCAAATTTCAAACTTCTCTTCTCCTAGTCGCCTAGTAGCCTTTTTTTTCTTTTAGTGGTATGAAAATTCTCTTATAAATCGAAGAAGAAGAAGATTCGAACTCACTTGTTACTTTAGGTTATTACTGCATGACTCTCTAATTGAGGAGGGAAAAACTTCACTTATAATTATTTGATAGCAAAATTGCATCTTTACTCCTTTAACTATATACAAGATTTCACTTGGTCCCTTAATTTTATAAAATATCTTTTTAATTATCTAATTTTAACACTATTATTCGAAAATGATAATTTGTTGTATTAATCATTGCTATGTTAATTTGAAAATTAAACTCAATATATATCAAAATTTGAAAATATTTTTTCAACATTTAAAATTCCAATGTCAGCATCTCTTTTTAATAGACTTTAGTACTGGCCACAAGACCCTCTTCATAAATACTAGTATCTATTATTTACAGTGTTAGGGTTGAAAGATTGGACAAACACACTTTATAAAATTAAGTGATTAAAATGAAATTGGTTGAAAGTTAAAAGATTAAAAGTGTTATTCTTCCTTATTTGATTGTTACACATATCTAGATATGAAGCTTAGAATAAGATTAAATACATTATTGTTAATGACTTACAAATTAAAAAATTCCAGTTTGTTATATACTACTACATTTGGTTTTAAATATAAAATGTAATTGACTTTTTTTGAGAATCTTAAAAAAACGAATTACATTACTTTAAATAAAGCATTTAAATTTGTTATTTTCCTTCCAACTATTTTGTTTAATTTATAAACTAATATATAATATAATGATATACTACATATGATATAATTAAGTAACTTATTTACTTTCCTTAATTACTTCAAAAAAATCAGCTAAATTTTATATTTAAGAACAGAGGGAGTAGTATTTATTATTCTCTCTCACACACAATTGATGATTCACCCAAATTTTAAATCATGTGCAAGCGTCTCAGTCTTAAAAAAAATGATTTTTTTTTTGGGTTTAAAAAATTGATCATGAACCTCCTTAAACTGTTAACTAGTCTATTATTTCCCCGAAAAACCATTATATACAACAAACTTCCTCTACCTATCTTTTGGACATATATCGCTGCCAATAAACATATGGTTACATGTGTGTGTATAGATTATTGCTTTCACATGTCACGTTTTTCCTTAGAAAAATGAATTGATAGCAAGAGAACAACTATACATTAGTTATTAATTAGTTTCTTGCATTCGATCGAGTATTACAACACACACACACACACAGACACACACACACAAGAAATAGTTTTCCAAACACATTTATTTTTCATTATATGTACGACATTCAAACCTAAAATATCTTATTAATAGTATCATGTGTATAATTTTATTTAAGAGATCTGATTATATCATATGGATGTGCGAGAGAATCAATTTAAATATGGATAAGTACGGTGACCCAAATACAATCAATTTTTACTTATCAGATAACTCCAATTTTGTAAAAAGAGATCAGATGAAAATTTTTGGGTTAACGCGTACAGGGAAATTCCAAAGATATATAACTTGTTTTTTTTTTTTGCCATGCAAAGATATATAATTCAATAACCTAATGTCTTTTTTTCACCTTAATAACCCCAAGATCTTTGAAACCTTATTAGTTTTGGCATTAATAATTTTGAATATGTAGCCTGAAAAACAAGCTCATATGACAGATTTTAATGTTAGCTAGGTGACACAAAGCCAGATGTTAAATATGCACATATTTATATATAAGAGAACATCTTTACTCTTCAGTAAAATAGCAAAATATTTCTATAATTTTAACACAAATACAAATGCCTTCAATATGGTCCAACTAATTAATATTAATAAGCCCATATCAGTTTCTCGATCATGTAGAAAAAGGGATCTCAAATAAACTACTCATGATTAAAAAGGGATTTATGTTGAGGCAGCAACTTACGATTGAGCTAACTATGCTTGAATATGACTAAATAACAATACATATTGGATAGTTATGTAAAAAAATCAATTTTATAAACTTTAATTCACCATTAAATTGAATATGGCTTCAAGTTTTTTTTTTTAATTTGAGGTAGTATGGTTAAAAATTTAATTGATTGTGATATCAATTATATAATAAGTAGACTAATATATTTATGTTAAACATCCTATAACAAGCAAAAGGGTAATTTTTATTGATTATGATAACTTTTTAAATAAATATAAACTGATCTTTAAGCTGATCGAGTCTAAAAGCACTTAGAATCAAGGCAAAATCCTATTCATCCTTTCATTAGTAGAACATTGGTCGGTTTGATCAGTTCTTGATAATATTGTTAAAATTTAATTATTGCAAGCGACAATACTAGTTACGAGTATATTCAAACACAGAGGTGTGTGTGTGTGTGTGTAAAAGAGTGCAAAAAACGAAGGGAATTTCTGACAAAATATTCCCACACTATTTGCTTCCAAAACTCTACACGATAAATAAATAAAGCTTCACACACACACACACCTCTCTCTCTCTCTAAATATATATAATAAGACACACACACATTACCATTTTTAATCTCTTATCTTTTGATTTATAATCCTTTCTGTCTAGTTCTTTATTCCAGGTAACACCCCACCCACCCCTTCTTCATTTTTGCAGCTTTTTCCCACAACGCCAATATTATGGCCTTCAGCTTTTCTTCTTCTTTGTACATATACTATTAATTTATTAATTCTTTTTATTTCAAAAGTTTGTTCACTGCCCTTTCAAAAACCCCACTGATTAATTATTAAGAATTGTTCTTTGTCTCTTCTTCTTTTAATACAACCCATTCTTCCTTTACTTTAACTTTTCTTTCATCAATTCACTCATATTCCATGTTACTTAATATATGTTCTAATGTGAAAGAAATATTACATTTTCATGTGATATGTAAAAAAATAGTTTTTCTTTATGAAATTTTGTTAAAAAAGTACCACTTTAAAAATTGTATTGCCTAAAGAGACTGGAACCTTTAACAGGTGAAACTCTTCATCAGCTGTGTGAAAAAATCTTTAAAAAAATCATTTGCAAATAAGTGAAAATATGTTACACAGCTTTGCCCCGTAAAAGATAAATAATTAATCATATATTCTACTTGATCCTTAATATAATGCATTATCTAATTTTATTAGATTAAGAAAATTAGTTAAATTAGTTAATATGATATGTATCTTCTAAAATACCCTAGTCATCTTCCTCAAGTCTTTTGTTCCCTCCCCTCTTTAAGTATTCTTAAGGGAGCATTAATAAAAAATATATATATATGAATAATATATTTTATATTTATATCCAATACCAACTCTCAAACATATCATATATTAAAGAGCAAACTGCAAGAGAGTATGAAAGAGAGCCTTGTTGTCAGTTAACACGCAAGAATAAGATGACCCATGGTCGAAATCTTATAATGAATATAATAATAACTCTGCTTCACTTTCGGTTATTTATCTTATAACGAATTGATACATCATGCATCAAAAGGTTAATACATTGCAGTAGAGCTAGCTTGTTGATTAATTTCTGAGATAATTTTGATTCACATTTCAACGATATATCATTTGAATTTTATTTTAACCATCAAGTTCAAATAGTCCCCCCCCCCCCCAAAATTTCAGTAGTTTAAAACAAACAACAACAACAACACTAACCAAGCAACCAATTATTATTTTATAAAAATAGCATTTGATTTTTTTTTTAAAAAAAAATGAACAATACAATCATGCCCTCATAACTTTCTCCTCCATGGACTCTTCTTCAAGCTATTTTCCCCTCATATTGTTATTTTTCATATCCAAATTTAAGGATGAGATAGTTTTATGTATTTTCCCCATATATATATATATATATAGACACAAAAATAATATTACGTTTGTGTTTGTCTTGTTGTTCCTCCTCCTTATTGTCTCCAGTACCTCGCTCTGCGACCAAGACATATATTGTCCTTATGATTTAACTTTTGTGTCGTTGTTTTATATATATGCACTATATGCTTGTATAAACATTGTTTCTCTACTTTCTATATATCCCATTTTAGTGTCTCCCCTTGCTAATTATGGTCCTTATTTCTTAATATATACATATTATTATTACTTGGGACCCAAGACAACTTCATCACTTTCACTATTATTTATTTACTTGTATAAATTTTGTGCAAGCTAGTACTAGCTAGTACGTCATATACTCATATAATAATTAATTAATTAATTTAACTACTATATGTTCATATATATATATGAACCCTGCCCTTGAGAGAATTTTAGTACACCAACCCATTCATCAATGTCTAGGGGTACTAATTAGTTTGTTGTGTGTTGTGTAAGCGCATTTTATTTTATATTATATGCATGTTTATTGGTTGGCGTCACCCAACACTACTGGAATTAATTAATTAATTTAGTTAATTAAATAATTGCCGGACCACTTAGTGGTTGATCAATGTGATGTAAGAATCAAACGTGTGCTGCTAGCTGGTATAGCACTTTTTTGAAGTCAGATTTTGTAAGTGATATATATATATATATATATATATAGTACTCTCTATCATATATTCATTAGAATATGCCTTCTTCGTATCTGTTCTTTCTTTTTTTTCAATAAATAAATGAAACTTTTATTGGATTCAATGAACTGGAATTGATGTCATGATATTTTAATATTTAGCTATACATTATGAGATTCATCGTTTGGATGATTTTATTGTGTTTTGTCACTTGTTATGTATTAAATAGGTTTGTGATAATTTAATTTAATAATAAACAAATTAAAATTTCATTTCTGGCTAGTTTAATTTGTTTACCCTTACAAGCTGGCTATGGGCCGTTTCACAGTTTATTACTTTATATGTAGTCCTTGTGTGTGTGCATATAATTAATGGCATCCAGCTAATAGTTAATTTGTAGATTTATTTATTTCAATAGAACATAATTAATAACATTTTTGGTCCAAAGGCACTGCAATACAATTTTTGTGGGATCCTCCAATGTTAACTTTATACCCACACACAGACACACTGTCAAATTGTAATTTTTTTTTTGTTCCTTTCTCCAATGCTCAATAATATTATTACCTCTTCAGAGCCTTTGAATATATTCAAAAGTTAAAAAAGCTACAGTGCCAATATTAATGTAAAATTCACTCAAGTTTCTTATTAAACCAAAATCTTGCCTTATCGTGAGAATTGAAGTGTGTGTGAGAGAGATATTTTAGTGATATAAGGGATCCTAAATAGAATAATTTTTTTATTGAAAGGCAAAATGAACTAGTCCTGTCCTCCAGTTTTAAATATAGAGCCTAGTTTGGGGTATTTTTGTAAATATCTTTATCTATTTCATCTCTCACATTTATTAATTTTTTAAAAATTAATTTGCCTACATTATCAATTGATATACAATCTTATGTTATGAAAAAGTATTTTAAAGAGATCTTGTTGCATGTGTTATAATTAAGTAATTTATTTAACTTTTTTTAATTTCTTCAAAGATTGTCGGTTTCATATTAAGCATAAGAGCAGAATTGATAAAGTTTACTGTTTACGTGGAAGAAAAAGAAACAAAAACAAGAGAGCAAATTCAAACATTTAAACATGAACGAATGGTTTGCTCCGTGAAGATCAATAAATAGAAGAATTAAAAATCCTAGCAAGTTTTTGGAAAAAAATTGTTGAAAATTTCTCAACATAAAATTTATTGTCCAAAATACATAAAATTGTTTAGATTCTAAAATACAATATATATTCAGTCGATCCAACTTTTCTTCTGTTATATTAAACACATTATGTGCAAAACAGATTATATATATGCATAAATTGTACACAACTAAAGAAGATCGAGTTGCATCCACATTGAAAATAATTTGTGTTATATATATATATATTAGGTATTTATATATGGGTAATAAATTTTGTGATGACCAATCTTCAAATGCTCCTATGATATTATTTAGAAGTCATTATGTTTTACTATAATAAGAAAAACTTAAGCGTCATTAATTTTATCTTATTAATTTTACCCCTATTTAATATACACTATACCCCATATAGAACAAAATTTACAAAATAATAAATGAGAAATATAATTGTACACTTGTATGAAAATTGTAACCATGAAACTTATAAATAATACTACAAATTATTCTCTCTCTCTTCACTTTATAAATAATATAATCAGAGTATTTTTTTTACTAATTATAATGAGTCTCTTTTCATTAATATTTGGTTTAAATTCTTGGGTTAAGGTGTAAATCCACCATACAAGTATTTAAAAAATCTCAATGTCACTCTCTGAAAGTATTTTTTTGTTTCAATATCACATCAAAAGTTAAAAAATGTGGCAATATTTTTCCTTATCGTTAACAAAGCTAACTTTAACTATTAATTATTTAATTTGATAAAAATAAATGAAACTCTTACGTACAAAATTTAAAACAAAAGATAATAAGGGCGTGCATTATTTTAGTCAAACCAAAGAGTTAATAATGTCAATATTAACTTTATTAACGATTGGGGTAGTATTACTATGTTTTTAAACTTTCAGTGACATTGATATGGAAAACTTTCTAGGACAACAATGATATTTTATTAAAAAATATATTCTTCAGGTGGATTTGTAATTTTAAAACCTAAATCCTTCCACAAATTAAAATGGGAAAATCCCAGCAAAATACCAAGGAAATGATAAAAAAAATAATTTAGTAAGCTAAACTTGAAAATCTCAAACCAATCATTCGTAGGAATCTAGAATTTTTAGAATCTTGAAAATTTTGTGAAATTACTTAAATACCCTTAAATTTTAACAACTTGAGTATTTATACTAACAACTTGAGCACTCACTGCCTAAATGCCCCTCAAGGTGTTAATATAAACACTCAAACTGTTAATATATATATTTAAGTTGTTAAAATCTTAAATACATTTGAAGAATATATTTTTTAAGAAAATCCCAGAAAAATATCAAAGAAACGATAAAAAAAACAATTCATTGAGTTGAAATATGAAAATTTCAAACTAGTCTTTCGCAAGAATATAGAATTTTTAGAATATTAAAAATTTTGTGAAATTATTTAAATACCCTTAAATTTTAATAACAACTTGAGTATTTATATTAATAGTTTGAGTACACTTACCTAAATGCCCCCCGAGATGTTAATATAGGCATTCAAACTGTTAATATATATATTCAAGATGTTAAAATCTATAAGCATTTAACTAGTTTCACAAAATTTTTAAGATTAAAAATTTCAAATTTTACAAATGACTGATAACAAATTTTCAGATTTTACCACAGTGAATTATGTTTATTTACATTTTTTTAGTATTTTGCTGAAATTTTTCCAATAAAATCTAGAGAAAATTACACTTAGGTTTTGAATAAGAAAATATACGTCAAATAGGTCCCGTGAAAAAAATATACTCCTCTCATGTCCCAAATTAATAAATTTATTACTGTAAAGTCCCCATTAACAAACCATTGACTACCTCAAGGGCGCCATTAACAACCTTAAAATTTGATAGTAATTAATTTCTATCTTGGAACCTCTTTGACGTATATTCTTTTATTCGTGACCTCGGTGTAAATTTCTCTAAAATCTACCCATAGTAAAATGTAAAAAATTGATGATAAAATTAAAGGAATGGGTTTAATGATTGTATATGGTTATAGGTGGGACGAGTGGGGACGTGACTTGATAATGTTTGTGATCAATTGCCATCGAACATGGTGGGGACAAAGCTAAAATAACTGAGCTTGCACTAAGCCCCGTAAAGTTGTTTTGTTTTATAATAATAATAATTATTCTTTTCTTCTAACAACTAATTTTATTATAATTATTGTTGATTTGATAGGAACAAGAACAAGAAGTAAAGCGAACAAAATGAAGTAAATATAATTATATATATATATATATATATATAAAGCAGGTCCTACGATGAAATGACATCAACCATAAATGTCTGAGACTCATGCGCTGGCGCAGCAACTTTAGACCAAATTCCATCATTTCTCTTTATATCATTTCTTCATACGGCTTCGAATATTCATATACACAGCACAGGGTGCTTGATATTTTTTCTGTGAAAATTACAGTTAGGTCATAAATAAAGAAATATATGTTAAATAGGCCACGTGAAAAAAATATACTATTTCCAGGTCTCAAGTTAAGAAATTTATTACTTTTAAATCTCAATTAACAACCTTGGGGTTGTTAATATAGCCCCTAAGGTTGTTATTAACAATCCCGCGAGGTTGTTATTAACAACCCCATGGGGCTATATTAACAACCTTGGAACCTGACAGTAATAATTTTTTTACATGAGACCTATTTGACATAAAGTCTCTTATTTAAGACCTCAATGCTAATTTTCCTATTTTTCCATCCTAACGTTCCCATCCCAAATCTAAATAAATCGGGATGAGAGAAATTTTGAGACAAAAAAAATTTAGGATTAAGAAAAATGTATTTGAAATCGGGATTGGATTGAGAATAGGACTTTTCGATCCTAAACTTTTCTGGATCTTGAAAATTACATAAGTATCACTAAGTTAAAAGT
>JBAGKO010000010.1:32642721-32656846 GCA_037177275.1 Acacia concinna
GATTTTAATAATGTAAAAAAAGGTAATCAACAATATAAGAATATAATCAATAGAAAATAAAATAGATACTAGTTAATATAAAAGTTTTTGAAGTGTAGCATACAAAGGAGAATTAACATTTGTCAATCATATAATAAAAAAATTTTACCTAAAACTTTCAAAATGAGTGTATTAATTTATTTTTCTTATTAATAATATGTATAAAGTGGTAAAAAAATATAATACAGTATGATACTAACAATGTATAACACCAATATAAAAGGGAGACAACCTGAACATATTAAAACATAGTAAAAATTATGTTCATATTAATTAATAGAAGCTAACATATAACATTTTCCTTCTAAATTTTCCTAATTTTGGAGGGAAGGATTAGAAGGGAGGGGGAGAGGAAATCTTAGAAAATTGTATCTCCCATTCTAAAAATTTTTATTATTCAAAAGATTTTCTCTACCCTTATACAAATTTTTGTTATTCAAATAAAGAGAGAGAAGTAGAATCCTCCAATATCCATGCCTTCCCCTCCCCTCCTCTTATATCAAACAGCCCTTGGTATAAGGGGAGGGGAAGGGAGGGAAATAAAAATTTTCAGAGTTAAATTTAAAAAAATTGAAGAAGTGAGATTATAAAATTTTAATAAATGGAAAATGTAACATAAAAAAAGTATAAAAAATAATTTAAAACTTTTAACTCCACTTCTTTAATTTTTTAAAATTCAAGTTATAAAAATTTTCACTCCCCTCCAAATCCCTCGTATTAAAGAAGCCCTTACTAATTACACTAAAACTTTAACATCATATTGATTTATAATTTATCTCACTATCCTTTTTAAATATTAGTATATATGAAAAACATGTATAATTTAATACTACTTGAAACTAGAAATTAAACAAAAAAAAAAAGCCTTACAAAAGGAGGTAAAAAAACACATTCTAAAATGCGCCCTAAAATATAGACTAAATGGAATATGTCGTAATAGAAAAATCAAATTAACATTCTTGATTAATTAAGTGAATTGGTTACACTGTTGAATTAATGACTTTAAGAATTGCAAAGCCAAGGTCAAACACGTCTGAGCTATAAAGTAGGCTTAAACTTGCTTTAATCATTCCTTACCTTGCGCTAAACAAAGGAATAATCCAGATCAATTTGTTTTTTCCGTTTTCTTCTAAACCTTCGTGCCCTATTTCAAACCCACGCTTTGCATTAACCGTATTATATATTTGAATTCATTTGAAAGTCATTTCATGTCCGAGCCAAAAAATAAATAAATTATTAATTATATTACAGTTGAAGACAGCAAATATATACAAAGACACGCAGAGAAGAAAAGGAAAGAAGATATATATACACAGACACACGCATAGGTAGTTTGGGATTCTCAATCTAATGTCATATATTCAATATTGTCACATCCTAATGTTCTTTCAAACATTTCTTTTTTATTATATTTACCTTTCACTGTTTATATATATATATTCCGAGAGCCAAATAATTACACAAAATCACGTGAAACTTTGAGCTTGGTCGTACGAGACTAATTTGAATTTTCTTAAAGTCAAGAAGCAGACTTGAAATATAAATCCAACAATATATACCTTTCACTGTTTATATATGCAGACACCGCATATTAATCATACTAATCCCTCAATTTTGCTTTCCATCATAAATATCTAAAAATATATAAATCCTTATATATATATGAGGGGTGATTGAGCCACAAATTAAAGCGGACAACACCAAGAGCGAGACGCTGTAACGTTACAAATAATATAATATTAGAGCACACGCTTAACCTGTAGCGGTCAGATGAGTGTGATGACCTACATTGACCGAGGAGGGTAAGACCCTTTATAAGGATTTGGATACATCTAATTAATAGAAGATTAATTATTTGAAATGGGATGTGTTATTTGTCATTTACCTTTTCTGTTTAAATATATAGCTAAATTAAGGCTTGCAAAAGAATTAAACAAAATCACAAGAAAATCTTGAACTAATTCCAAGGCTGAATGGAATACTTTATATATTGGCGTGACAAGTGATAAATATATAAAATCGTAAACAATAAGGTAGAAAATGGAAGATGAAGCTGGCATAGCTGTTTGATTTCGTTGTCAACCCTAAAATTCCATTGGTGGCCATATTATGACAGCCTAAAGATTCTCTTAAAGACATCGACCATTCGTAGCTCAATCAAACAAGGTGTCTTTGGCTACTTAGCCTTGTACGAATCACCCTGCATATGTATGTATATATGTATGTATGTATTTTTTAAATGATTTACTAAATATATATATATATGAATAGCTAAATATATAAAAATGGGATTTTGAAAATACTGTGAGGTTTTGGAATTCTACAGAATCAAACAAAACGAAAATGATGGAGGTTCGGCAGAAAGATAGACAAAAAAACAGAGAGATTTACTACTAAATTAGGTTACATCAATTCAATGTCGTGTACATTCATGGATACAGAGTTTGTTTCACATAGATATAAGAGCTTTTAATTATTAATTGAAAATTTCGTCTTATTCTCTGTTTCGTTTTAATTTCTTTAGATGTTCTGTGCATTATTCATATACGCTTTATATAGAAGGGTATGTGTGTCTGTAAAAAATAATAAAAATGATTAAAAAACAACAAGATGTATATGTAAAAAAAGTTTTATTCTTTGACCAATTATTAAAATGAAGAGGACGATTTTTTTTTTCAAAAAAATTATATACTTATGGTACACAAGACCATACACCTTCTTGTTTTAAAAAAATAGGTAAGCTTTTCTAGAATAAAAGCTTACTAAAATTCTTTTAAATATGGTAAATATATCTTTTTCTTAAAAATGATTTTAAATAAGGAAATGTTGTATAATTTCTCTGTTTTTTTTGGGCAAAAGGAGAATACTTTACTTAAATTCGAAACACACACACACACACACACGTATAAGATAATGCATGAAAAATAATGACAGATTAGGGTGGAGTAGTTTGCAAATCCATGCTTAAAATTAAGCTAATTTCTAGCATCTATATAGTTAACTTTGTATATTGATTAACTAATATATAACAAAAAATATTTGACTAACAAATATAAAGATCATTGCATATTTATATATGCAAGAAAAACTTATATCAATCAAGGGCTTTAATTCACATAAGGAGTAACATATATAAAATATAAAATTTATAACGACTCACAATAATTTACAAGCAACAACGTTGTAATAAAACTTAAATATAAAATTAAATTTGACCATCAAACAACTTTTAAATTTATTATAGGGAAAGATGTCTTTTCTAGTTCAATATAATTAATTAGTGTAAGAATTAAAATGTCAATAAAAAATAAAAACAAAAAAAAGTCTCATTACACTCCTCACCACATATTTTTAGTCAATAAAAACAAAGAGGCAAGCAAATTTTTCTTTTTGTTAGGAATAAAGCAAATTTGTGCTTTCTGCACTGTTGATATCAAAACGTCTAGCTAGATAACGACTATATATTATAGTTATAAAAATAATATTAAATAATAATAATTGGTTTTGCTTTTTTGCTTTTGCAACTTGGATTGTTGTTCCTCCTGTCACCACTAGTTTTATTTAGGGTCGTAGGTCTAACATGGTTGAGAATTTTAATTTTATTTTAATTAATTTTTTGTTCTGTTTTTATTTTAGTTATTACATGATTTTCCCCATATTCTCAGCAGACTGGTATGATTGCGCTCATGGGGTTGAATGTTCTACTTTTGCAGAACAAAAGTCAGTCAAAGTTATTATTTGTCAAAAATTGTGGAATGTGTGTAATCTTTTTTTTTAAATACTATTTATTTAACTACATGATTTGAAATGAAATCATCATGCAAACTGACTTTTTTTACGCTTTTCTAATTATATATATTTTTTCCTATTAATTTATGTTTCAAAAATCAAATACTTATTAGGTATCCAACGTAAAAAAGTGAAATGAAATATAGTATTATCTCCCGTTTTAATTATAAGACTTCATTAATTTTTTAAAAATATTTTTAAAAAGATAATTATATTATTTTAATATTAAAATATATTATTTTTTATTTAAACTATATTATTTAAATTATAAATTAATATATAATATAAAAAAACATAATATTGATAAGTAATATGATTAATTTTTTTAAAAAAATCAATTAGTCTTATAATTATAATTATAATTAGAGTGAGTATAAAGTTGTACTCTGATCCTTTGAATAAAGTGGCTGAAAAAAAAAATTCAAAGCACAAAATTTCATTTCATAATCAATTTGTAAATCACATCATAAAGCTCCTCCTGT
This sequence comes from Acacia concinna, assembly GCA_037177275.1. Taxonomy (NCBI): domain Eukaryota; kingdom Viridiplantae; phylum Streptophyta; class Magnoliopsida; order Fabales; family Fabaceae; genus Acacia; species Acacia concinna. The sequence goes on from JBAGKO010000010.1 coordinate 32,647,032, forward strand.
CTCCCATCAATTCATCTTTCTTTTCTTTTCTTTTCTTGCTTTTTCTCCACTAAAATTAAATTATGACCACAAATAATTTTCCGGAGCCCAGATAGATTTATCTCTTTCAACTATTCTTTTCATTTTTTTTTAAAAAAACTTGTTGAGGTTCAGACTAAAAAAACTTATGAAAAAAATCCTGAAAAATTGTTAATTACAAAATTTATTGCCTAAAAGTAGTACTTGAGTCCAAAAGCACCGCATACAACTCTTCAACTATGTAAAAATGTTCTTTATTTTGTATATAATTAAAAATAAGCTACACATAGTTAAATAAAGCATTATCTTACATCCATTAAAAATAAGTTAAGCAAATTTCAACTGCTTTTGATCAATACATTTGTAACGGGATCTTTCTAATAGCTTTCTTTAAAATAAATGAAAAAAATAGTCAAATTAAAAATGATTAAATGAGCGGTTCAACTACCTTTTTTTTTTCAAGGTTGAATGATCTAACCCTAACAACTTCATTTCTTAAAAAAACACATGGATATATATACATACAAATGCTTCAACTATAGTATGTGATATAGTTAATTAATAGCTAGAGCCTCTCTCTCTCTCTCTATATATATATATATATGTATAATGGACAGAAATAGAAGTACGTAATGGAATTGGGTGATGAGCAGTGGGCGTGGGTGATTATTCTAAAAATCTAAACAGAGAAAAAAGAGTTAGTGCGAAGCTGTCCCTGAAACACAGTGCTGCTGAGACCTCAGAGCATAATCAGTTATTGGTAATATAATATAATAGTATGATCACTTAGAAATTAATAGATAGAGAGAGAGAGAGTTATAAAATAGTAATATTTCCTTCCTCTCTCTTTCCTCTTTTTTTTTTTTTTAAATGTGTGTGTATATAAAGAAGAAAGTTGATAGGAGTAAGGAGGAATCCATATGTGTTCCAAGCACTCGCAGACAAAAATGAAGTTCAGAGAATAGAAAAGCACACTTCCCTTTGCGACCCAGAAAAGGAGATTTCAAACACACAACAACTCATCCCCCATGAGAAGGTTAGCTTAGGAAATTGCGTGGTTAGTAGTCCAACCACAACTTTATTTTAATTAATAATTCTCACATATTATATTGTTATTATATTACTAATTAGTAATTAATTAAATTGAAGGCAGCATAAAGAATATGTATTTGTGTGTGTGAATATAATAATATATAGAGTATTATTTTAGCTTTGTGTGAAGAAATTGATTGTACTATGTGTCCCTCTATATTTAGAGGGCTTGAGTGAAACTGGAACCCCACCCCACATGTTTATGAGGGAGTGAAAGCCACAGGGTGTTGTTACTTATTAGAGAGACTTTTTCTTAATCAATTTTTTTCTACGTTTTATTATGGCGATTATATTGAGTAGGGTTTTGATTTTGATTTTTATTTTTTTTGGGTTTGTTTGGGGTTTGTGTGGGGCTTTTTGAAGGTCCTCAGCCAAATATTTTTGATTATGACCTAGCTAAGCAAAGCTATCTACAACTTCCCTAGCTGCCTCTTGATCTCTCTCTCTCTCTCTCTCTCTCTCACACACACACAGATCTCTCTCTCTCTCTCTCTCAGATCTCTCTCCTTGCTCCCCAGCCTCATCAATATATACCTCCTTCTCCCCAATTCTCCCCCTCCACTCTTCCTCCTCAACTCTATCTCTCTCTCTTTGATCTCCCTACCTTCTGCTTCTTCTTGATGACGGCGACGAAGTTGGTAGAGAGATATTAACTTCTAGCTAGCCACGATTAGGTTTCTTCTTCTTCTTGATGATGATGAAGAAGCTGAGAGAGAGAGAGAGAGATCAGATATTAACATATCTAGCTACTGAGGTTTCTTTCGTGGTCTTCATCAAACCCTCCTCCTTTTTAATCCTCCTCCTCCTCTGACCCTCATGATGTTGTTTTCGATTCTTATTTCCACCGATAGAGAGAGAGAGAGAGAGAGAGAGAGAGAGAGAGAGAGAGATCCTTATTTCTCTCGAATGACTTGCATCTCACAAGGTTGTTCTGTATGTGTTCCTCTTGGCAGAAATCCTGTTATGTCTGTAGCTTTCGTTTTCTGTGTCCTTCATCCATTTCTTCATATATAGCATGCGTCAAATTGAGCTAAAGATTATGTACCTTCCATGTCGGTGCAAAACACACACACACACAATTAGATTGCACACACACACAGATGTAATATATATATGCATGTGAGATAATGAGTATGTGCCTGGCTCCCTGTATGCCATTTGCAGAGCCCACCGGAGAATCGATGGCCTCCGTGGATGGCGTATGAGGAGCCAAGCATATTCCATGTACATACATGGATATATATATATATATTCCTAATTATTATATGTGTTTTCTCTTTTTGTTTTTTCACTTGAGTAATACTAATATGGTATTGAGGTTATAAGGGTAATATACATAGATATACATATACATATAGGGTTAGGCCTTGTTATTATTCCAACCACACAAAGCAAGCACCAACACGGCAACACGGCATTGTCATTTTCAAAGCCACAGCGATCTGCTTCCTCAGGACTGAGCAAAGGTACTTATGTCTCTCTCTCTCTCTCTCTCTCTCGCCTTTCTTTTCAGCTTCAAAAAACTTTGCATTTCTAGGGTTTATAATTTGGGGATGGTGATGATTCTGCATAATTCCTAGCTAGCTATAGCTGCTACTATCAGTATGTAACTTGCAGAAGAACGTTAACTTGTGGGGGACTGGGGGAGAGATATTATTATTATTTCCATATGTATATATATGTCTTGCTATTTAATTTATTCCCTGAAATATTAATAATAATCATTTGGGTACTCTTTAAACGAGGAACATGGGATAACCCACACAAGAATTAGCTAGAAATTGTTCCTGACATATATAGTATAACTATATCATGGAAGTTATAAAAATAATTAATTTCTTACTCTATCTGCACATTTCATGTTGTGTCATCACCATTTATTCTTGTCTGTCTCATTAAACTGAAACGATCCATCACAACGTCACTTTTTTTTTCCAGGGGAAACTATAATAAACTATAAAAATGATGTTTTTTAAAAAAATCTTGGTTTATTTTCCCTAGTGTGAGTGTGAATGACTTCTGAACATGTAAAACTTTTTATTGTTGTTTCTCATATTTGGCTCTATGGCCCATTAAGATTATGATGAAGATATTGATGAAAAACTCTCACTTAAATGCCCTTTTGGTTATGAGAATATAACTGTTATTTGAGTATTAGCTATCTCAACGCAGTTTCATTATTATTTTTTAAACAAAGCTCATTTGATCGTTTCTAATTCCGAGTATTAATTATTTTTATCCCTCAGATCAAAGTCCATGCCCACCTAAATCCTAGATTAGGTAAATCTCGATTGTTTGACCCAGTTACCTTTGAAAAAAAATGAAGTAAGCACAATGTAAATGTATCATTAATCTGTGAAATTTCTTTGCAGAACTTGGAATCTACGTAATATATATTATATAAATGATACATCCAGATTCATTTATAGGTGAGAGAGAGTAGTAATATGCTCAAATGGGTGTTTGTATTATACATATAAACTGTAACTGAAACATGCTTTCTGGGTACATGTCTAAATCCTTTATTTATTATTAATAGTGTGATGTATAATAAAGGAAACCTGGAAATTTGGGAGACACATCTTGTTGTTAATAATTAAGCATCAATCTCTTTCATTACACTTGAATATAGAAATCTGACCATGAAAACTTGAAAACTATGTTAATTAACACTAGTAGTTTACTCAGTTATTGAAATAAGCCCACAAAGGAGAGAGAGGTGAACACACACACACACATAAGAAGAGGAAGAGAAAGTACTACATAGAAAAGATCAGAAGATATATATTTTTTTATATATATCAGAAGGTAGATGAATCATTTGTGCTTCCCAGATTGGCACAATGTAATGATATGTTTCCATAACTGGTATGAAAATGAACCAAAGCAAGGACCAAGTTTCACCTAAAGCTCCACCAGACCAGCCCCCCTGAGAGAGAGAGAGAGAGAGGCCATTACAAGAAGCTTAGGCTTATCTGGGAAGTAGAGCGTAGGGCATGGCCCTATAAAAGCACGTTGTACGTATAGTATTACCTATCTCATCCTACACAACAGAACACGCATTATATATACACTGGACCCATCCTCGCTTCTTTCTTATCAGTCATCGATCACCCACATTATAATTATCACCTCAAATATAAGTCCCTTTCTAACAATGCAAGTTATTTTCAAACTTGAAACAGATCAAGCAAATTCATATTAAAGTTGTGTGTGTGTGTGAATATAGTGAGAGAGAGAGAGAGAGAGGTTAAGAAGCTTTTGGAAGAGAGATGGAGGGAGTCTGAAAAAGAAAGATGTCAGGAACAGGAATATTAGTGAATAGTGAGAGGGGATTATTAGTGTGTGTACAGAGACGCACGTCTGGGCAGGGAGTGTTGTGAAAAGTGAATGAAGAAGAAAGTATGTGGACTGTGGTGAGTGTGTGTGTGTTTTTGTGTGTGATTATGGGAAAAGAAAAAGGGCATAATTTTGTAGCAGCGAAGGGGGAAGAGAAAGAAGAGTTGGGAGGATTCATCATTATAGCTACTGGGGAATCTCACACACAAATACAGAGAGAGACACAACACACAACACAAACAAGCAAGAGAGATTAGAGAGAGAGAAATATAATGGTGGACCACTCTATGAGTTTGTCTCTATAGAGAGAGCTAGCTAGCTAGCTTTCATTGGGGTTGCAGGGAATATGGTATACGGTCAAAGCAGGTCAAAAGAATACAAAAGGACATTGTTGGTCAGGTCACTACAGGGACCACTCCTTATAATAAGATCTTTCTCCCAACACCAAAACAAAAATTAAAAAATAAAGTAACCTAAGTGTTTTATATAATATGTTTATTATTATCCTAATTTTTTGGGGTTCCTCACCTTCTTCCTTCACGCTTCTTCTTCTCCGGTTATCATTCTTCTGAAACACAACGCACTTTATATATTACAGCGTCTCGTTCGAGTTATATATATATATATATAACAATATAACGTTATAGTGGCCTGATTAATTATTAATTAATTGATAAAATAGCTTTTTATTTTTGTTTTTTCCCCTCTAAGTGAGTTGGTCGCATGCTGGTTTAGCTAATCAGGATAGTGATTCGTGCTCCGTTAGTTCATGAACAAAATATTGCGACTTTGTTTTTCTTGGATCCTACTATATATATATATATATGATTTTTAATATAAGAGCTATTTAACTGATATTGGTTAATTAAGAAAATGGAATAAATTAGCAACATGAATGAACTTGTATTATATGTTAGTTTATAAGTTATATAAACTAGTCGTATAAAAAAAATAACAAATATGACATATCAAATGGGTTAAGATCTAATTATTTGAAACAAATTCAATCCACCAACTAAATTTTTTATATTAGAGACTGGAGGAGTGTATGTAGTACTTAGTAGTTAAATCAATCAACATATAATAAATGAAAGCTGGATGTGTTGTTAGTAGCTTTAAACATTGGAATTCTACTAGTCAATACTGACTTAAAAAAGATATTTTCCTATTTTCTTATGCATATTATGTTAACTTGCTAAATAACAACGAAAATGAACTCAACCTCCCAACTAACTCTTATACTAGGACTTATGTTACCAAACCCTCTATTTATAGAACTAATACATTCTAATTCTCCAACACTAATTTTACTATAAAATCCCCCTTTTATTTATGCTAGGTGTTGATTGGATCTATTTTATTTAATAACATGGCCTCTTTAAAACTCAATAGATTATAGACAAACAATGTTAAGACTCGATCGAGTTTGGGGCGAGATAAGAAATGGGTTGTGCTACACAAGATTGAGAACTCTTATTGATTATTTAAGGTCAACTTTTGAAAGTAAGTTCATTAAAGATGAATCACACAGCTCCATATATTCATATATTTAGAGAATTGTATTTTGGCCAAAACTTTATGTTGCTATATTTTTGTAAACCGCTTGCTACTTGTTGTTTTCGGATATAAAATTCCGATAACAAATATAATTTTTTTAAAAAAATTATGAAAGACTTGTACATGATTTTATTTCTTTAAGAAATCATTTGCTTTATATATAGGCTTTGTTTCATCATAACATCTCAATTAATTATAAATGACACATGAATGAGGTTATTTAAATATATTCATGATTCATACTTATTTCAAAGAAAGGTTAAGTGCACTCTGGTGTATATGGTGCATGATAGTTCTGAATTGAAAAGGAATGTTCATATTTTATATTTTAAAAAGGACTTCAACCCATCTTTGACATCGGAAGAGAATATATATATATATATATAGTGGGAATGCAATAGAGACAGCTTTTGACAGGGGTTGGGAAATGAAGTTAAGATCAAACATTCTGAGGGCAACTGGGGAAGAAGAAGATGATGGCAACAAGTTAGAGAGAGAGAGTGTGAAAGAGAAGCATAGTAAATAGTAATCATACATGATGTAAGTAAGTGCCTTCAGAACTTGCTTGGATCAGCTTATTTGTACCCTCTCTCTTCTCTGTGAAAAAAAGTAGATTCTATATCCCACTTGTGTCTCTCTCTCTATATATATATATATGTGTGTGTGTGTGTATTTTTATATACTTATTACTTATCTTATTTATACGTATATATACACTACTATATGCTAGCTTCTCTGTCATGCCTAATTCTCAATTCTTCTTTTCAATCTCTTTCCATTATAGTATACAAGTGATCGTCACATAACATTATTTTTCAGTATATTTGGTTATGTGCTGTGTGGCTCATGTTCTGTTCAGGTCACTCTAAATTGTCCAATTCACTTTTTGCGATTTTGCAGTTCTCAATTTAAACTTTCTTGTGTTATCTTGTCTCCAATAGTGTAGTTTTTGTGTGTGTACGTATATTACCCTAGAATAATAATCCCTCGTCCTCCTATATATAAAAGATTTTATTTTGAGATAACTTATTCTTGTTTACAAGACACTAGGTTATAGTATACTTTTAGTATTTTTTTTTAATTTTTCCCTATTAATTATTGCTCATTACATTAATTTAACTATTTGTTCATTCTATCTCACATTCACTCACTTTCTCAATCTTCCCATAAATAATTAAGGGGCTTTTAGAAAATAAATCGCATTTTGTGTTATTGGCTTGAACCAATTTAATTTGTTAATCTACGTAATTCAATTATTTGTATTTTATGAAAAGAATTGGAGAGAAGATCTTATAAAAGCAACCCGAAGGAGTGTTACAGTCGTATATACAAGAGAGAGTATCTTATTCCTTAATATAAATCAACTCATTAAATTTATTATATGATTATGCAATTTTAATCGTAGTTTTTTTTTTTTGGACTTGTTTGTTCTCACTCATTCCTTCCATGTTACATAGAGATAAAATTGAAAAGTTATTAAAGTTTTATAATAGAGGTAATGAAGTTTGTTTTTTTTTCCCCATTCTGATCACGAACATGTTGCAATTAAGGAGATTATAAAAGTCTATAAACGTGTGTGTGTGTGTGTGGTGTTTGTTCTTAATTCAGTCTATGCATTCTCAACTGAATTCGAGTAACTTAAAGTACGAAAATATCTTGAATATATAGAATAAAATTTTATTGTGATTTTGTGAGCTGATGTGAAGAGACATTATCATTACTTATATGTGGATTGGTGTACTCCAAAGTGACAAAAAGAGGAGAAATAGGTGGAAGTGGGACACTTGCATACCATGAATATTTCAATGCAATGATGGATAAGATATATGTTGAATTGTTGATGATATGGTTTATTATTATATTAATTAATAATTTTTAATACTATTATATTTGAAAATTGATAAGGTTAAGTAGACACTTTAATTTGGGAATCACATTTCGGTGCAATAAAGTTTGATTTTTTTTTCTCTCTTTGAAAACGACCTCACAAAAGCACTAAAAGGTGATATTCCAATTCAAACCTAATTGATTTGATATTGAGAGGTGAAAAGACCCATTTTCACTGCTCATAAATCAACCTCTTTTAGACTTACATTCTAATTCTCCAATCAATCAAGCTTATTTAGTTCATGCATGTGAAAAGCTGTATATGGGAAAAAAATATTCAACCTAATTAGCTATAGTTCAATCCATGTATATTTTTCAAAGAATTATTCAATAATGATAACTCGACGTCCTCTTTCAAGTTTGAAACTGTTGTCAAGTAATAAATTAATTGAACATGATAAATTCACTTTTATTGCATTTAGCATGCATAGATCGTTCTGGCAAAAAGCATGCATAGATCGAAGTGGTAAGCCATGATTTTTCACGTCTTGTATTTTTTTTTTTCAGATGACTTAGCAGTAAATATTAAAGGGTTTTGGAGTAAATTTAGCAAACAATTATTTTCTTATGGTAAGTCAGCACAATTAACTATTTTGGGATATAAAAATATATATGATAATTTTTTTTTTGGGAGCAATAATAACAACTTCTATTTATCTTGTAAATGTACATATTTATCTTTCTATTGACCAAACTTAATTTTATTTTCACTAAAAGACTGCAATTAAAAAAAATTACATGACAAATATATGAACCACCAAAATATTTAAATCCCTATCCCTTTATTTGTATTATAAATATCTATATTTGTATTTTGGATCCCTGAATATTTATATTTGTTTTGTAAATATCTATATTTGTCTTTTAAATCTTTGAAAACAAATAAAGAGATTTAAAAGAATTTAAGGATTTAAATAATTTTAGTCGTTTATATATTTACTTGTCAAATTTTTTTTATTGCACTCTTTTGGTCGAAATAAAATTAAATTTTGTCAATAGAAAGATAAATATAGGCATTTACAAGATAAATATATGAATGTCCAAAATTTTTTGACTTCCTAAATTCTTTTAAATCCTTTTAGTTATAATGTAAATGCCCATATTTTTCTTGTAAATATTCATATTTTCTTTGCAAATGCTCTTATGAAAAAAATAAAGTAAGGGTATTAATATAAATGCTCTTATCTAAATGTCCATATTTGCCTCCTTGTAAATACTCTTAGGACAAATAGTTATGTTGCTGCACTTAGAAAAATAGTTTGTTGCGAAATTTGCACTTTAAACTTTTAAAAATATATTAAAATAATATGGAGTAGAACCTACATTTAAAAAAAAAAAGTAACGGATTTTTTATGAGGGAAAATTCTATTTAAATACTTGGTGAAATGACAAAACTCATAAAACATTGTTATAATTTGAAAAACCCATAATGGTCCAAAAGGTGGAATCTAGATTTTAGAAATTATAATACAAAGACCAAAATGCCCCTTAGGCTGTCAGGGGAAAAGATGAAAGGATACTGTGCTGACTAACAACTGACAAGATGAAAAAGAAAAACGTACTAGTAGTGATGTTGTTAATGGAAGTTTAAATTTGTTGGTAATTTTGATATTGGAATAGTCAAACACATTACTAGTTATGTTAATCCCGATATATGTGCGTGTGTGTGGTAATTTTGTTAATAGAATTACTAGTACTGACAATTCCATTATGATTACAATAAATGCCATTATGGTTTCAGTTAATACTAATGGTTATTGGTCACTTTAACAATTGACTTTATGATGTATACATATATATATATATGGTTATTTTTCTCACAAGTAACTTTAACAATTGTAATTATGTTTTTTATTTATTAAAAGCACTTATGAATATATAATTACAAAAAAATGGGCATGGATTTAAAAATATGGATCTAC
>JBAGKO010000010.1:32668023-32681955 GCA_037177275.1 Acacia concinna
AACCCTAAATCATAACCCTAGCCTCCATCTACCCAAATTCCATCAATTCCAACCACCATAACCCTAATCTACCTAATTCCTCAGTAAACCCCTCAACCAATCTCTCATGGATTTGAAGACTGATCATGATTGCGAGATGTTTGAAGGCATGAGAGGCTAAACACCTTAGCCTCTCGGTGATGGATTGCTAAGGTTAGAGCTTACGTAATAACCAGGGGAGTTAATTTTACTATTTAGATCTTTCTCTTCTACTCTTGTAAGAATTTTCTAGATTTAGGAGATTTGTCTGATTAGAATTCTGATTATGATTGTAATCATGGAGATATGAATTTATGCTATGGATGATGTTTGAATTTCTGATTTAATATTTATTCCAGTTTAAAGACTATTTTAGGTGTGATTGGTTATTTGGCACGATTGTATCAATTTTTCCTCTCGTGCATAATTCTCAAATTGTTGATTGACAATTCAAGAATTTAATTCATTCATTCATCTTAAGAGCACTCTAAGAGAACCTAACAACATTTTAATTAAGAATTAATCAACCTAAGATCCTAGGAGGCTTGTAATTAATTAATTTATTGAACAAAAGCGATTGCTTAGGGTTTTTAATAAGAACTTAGAGATTTAAAATTCCCAAAATCTTTTGAGAGAGTGAGGATAACCGAGCAACCACTATCGAGAGACTAGACCTATCATAAGAACTTAGTTACCAAAAATATTTTCTAAACCCTAAAAACCCAAAAAAAATAATTTAATTTAGATTTAGTTTAATTTAGTTATTTGCACCACGAAAACCCCCTAATTAATCAACTAATTAGTTTAGTTAAAATTAGGATAATTGCGTAGGAATACCAAATAATAGCTCCTTGAGAAAAACGACTGGTTGTGCATTATACTGTATTAATTAGGTGCAATCAATCTGACGAACTGATTCAGGCGACAGAAACAGTCTCGATCAGGGGTGTTGTCCAATAATCTCGGACTAAGATAGCATTTCTAAGGGGAGGTGTTGTCCAATGGTCCTAGCCTAGATAATTTTGTTGGGGCATTTTTAAGGGGGAAATGGTGTCCAACTGTTCTAGCCAAGGGATAAGAGGGAGGGATGTGGTTTGGATACTGTGAAACCAAGGTCCTGAGTGTAAGAGGGAAAGAAGGGTCTGCGGTATACTACTAGTGGCATACAGTAATGCCTTTACTTTGTGGTGTGTATAGATAGACATTGAAGAAAAGTGAACCCATGATCCATTAATCTAGTACAACGCTAGTAGTAGAGGAACAGACACCGACATTGTGCAGAAGTGACTGGTAGCTAGAATCTCTAACCTTAAATTGTATTACTTTTCTTGTCTACTATTTGTTGGATGCTCGTTGACTGTGTTCTGGTTGAGCTAGCATATATATATATATATATGAGATGTATGATTCCTTGTTTATATGTCTTGGTTGTTTGAGTAAGGTAGAGTCACGTGCAGGCTCCCTATACACAGTAAGTGCCAAGAGAGGCACTAGAGGAGTAGTACAAGCATTGCATATAGCATGACTTGCATTGCATTATACTGTTACTAGTTATGGTTTTGCTACTAAGGTTTCTCCAGAAACCTTACCCTCTTCACAATGTAGGTGAAAGCTTAGCAGGAGGCAAAGGAAAGTGAAGAGTTAAGCATGATTATTTATGTTTCCTGCACTACTTCTATCTTGTTTATATGTACAAATATTTTGAGACTGTTGTACATATTGAATACTGGCTTGTATGCGATTGCAGTATTAATAAAGCAAAGTTTTTAAGTATATGATATGTTATCTGTGAACCATGTTATGATGTTTATGATGCATGTATGTTGCGATAGAAAGAAAAATTTTCCCCTGATTGCTCCAGTCTTCAGTCATAACTAGGGGTTCTAAGGCCACATTAGATACTATAAAGATATAAAAGTAAGGTGTTACACTAAACCACCTCTCTTCTTTCACTGACATACTTCCTCCCAAGCCACAAGTGATACCTTACATTGCTCATCTGTATAACCCCACAAGAATTTTATCAAGATCCTTACACACATTAATTGGAAGGTGAGAGGTCTGCATGATATAAGTGGAATTACAAAAGTAATTGATGATATAAGAGTCATTCGCTCTGTAAGAGAAAAGGAGTTGGATTTCCATTTGGCTAAGTGATCGCTTACCTTATCAATCACATCAGTAAAAGAATCATTTCCCACTCATTTATGATGGAGTTGCACCCCAAGGTATTTACCAAGATCCACCATTTGTGTGAATCCAAGAGATTCATTAAGTTCTGAGCACTTGTTATGATTAATATTGCTAAAAAAATACACGGGTTTTAGCAGCATTTACCTTAAGGCTTGAGTAATCACAAAATGACTCTAAACAAGCACTAATTGATTTTGATTGTTAAAGGGAAGCTTCAGTGAAGAGAATGATGTCATCTACAAAAAAAACAAATGAGTTATAGGAGGTCCTTTTTAGTAAGCTGAATAGGCTTCTACTCATATGAGCAAGCTTTTCAATGCAAATAACAAAGAGATGTGGTGAAAAAGGATTACCTTGCCTAACTCCTCTTGAGGAATGAAAAAACTTTGCCTTACTCCCATTCCATAGAAGTTGGAGATTCGTCGTGCTAATACATTGCTCAATTATATTAATAAGAGTAATGGGAGTTTGAAGCGCATGTAGACAATGGAGAAGGAAATTCCAATTCACCCTGTCATAAGCCTTTTCCTAGTCTATTTTGATTTCCATATAACTCTTCTTGCCATTCATTGTTCTTATTGAGTAGATAACTTCCTGAGCAACAATGATGTTATCCAAACTAGGTCTACAGGGTACAAAAATGCATTGGTAGGGGAGATGATATGAGACATAAAATCCTTCATTCTAGTTGCTACAATTTTCATGATAAACTTGCATATGACATTGTATAAGCTAATAAGTTGTAGGTCCCTAAAAGTTTCAGGATGATCCTTTTTTAGTATTAGAATGATCAATGTTTCATTCACATTATTAGTCATTTAAGACTCAATAAACACCTGCTTCACAAAATTAACCACCGATGCTCCAACTGTAGACCATTGATGTTGAAAAAATAAAGCATCAAAACCATCAGGCCTAAGAGATTTGAGGGCACCCATACTAAACATAACATCATTGATCTCATTCTCTTCAACCTTCCCTTGACAAATTCAAATGTGAACCTCATGCTACCTTGGGAAAATTTTGGCACAATCAAAATTAGGTTGAATCAAAGTTTCCTCCTTAAAGAGATAGGAAAAGAAATCCGTAGCATGAGATTTAATTACATCCTCATTAACACACCATCTATCTTCATTAATACAAATAACATCAATTCTATTTCTTTTCCTTCCCCCATTAGCATGAGCATGAAACAAGCGAGTATTCCTGTCACCTTCAACAACCAATTAACTCTTGCTTTTTGTGCCCATAAAAGAGCTTCCTGTGTGAGAGTCTCATCAAGCTCTTTCCACAAAGTCTGTTGAATATCTTCATAATAAGCCAGACTTCCATCCCTTGCCAACACTTCATTTATTCCATCTAGCTGCCTAAGAAGTTTATTTTTACATCTTTGGATATTCCCAAAGATCTCTTTATTCCAAACCATACAAGTATTAGCAAAACATGTAATATTACTTACCCAATCAATGTGTGAAGCCTATTCATGTTGCATGAACTTATTGAATTGATCATGAAGGAGCCAAGATGTAATGAAACAGAAGGGGCGTTGGGGAGGTTTCTAGGAATAGAAATAATCCAACTTCAGTAACAAAGGACGATGATCAAATTTGTAGTGAGGCAAATGAAAAATCTTTGCATAAGCAAACTGGGCACATCAATCTTCATTAGAAAAAAATCTATCAAGTCTATCGTCTGTATCCCCTCTTTTCCATGTGAAAAGAGGTCTATCAAATCCAAAGTATATCATTCAAATCCTCAACAAAATGACTAAACTCACATTTCGAAGAAAGTTGGGAATTTGCAGAAGATTGCCTCTCATGTTCCAGCAAAGTAGCGTTAAAATCACCTCCAATATGCCAAGGCTCATGTATCAATTCACCATACGAAGAAGTTCATTCCAGAGAGTACGCCTATAAGTTTGATTTGGACTAGCATAGATCACAATCAAGAACTATTCCTTCTTATTAGATAGGATTTCAAGATGAGAAAATTGTTTATGTCGTTCTACTACCTTTACAATTATTTTTTCTTCATCCCAAAGACACCATATACCACCATTATACCCCCTACAGCGGTAAAATTGTAATTATTAAATCCCATTTTATGTAAACTACATTCAGAATTTTTGGCATTTGAATGAGTTTCTAGAATGGCAAAGAGATCCAACTTATGGTATTTTTAAAGTTCCCATGCAAGGCTAGGAAATGAAATATATTGGGAAACACTAAGAGGAAGGTGGGCTAAACCACTATCCAAATTCAAGTCAACACCATCACCTTGAGAATTTCCTTGATTATTGACTTCAAACATCATTTCTTCATCAAGTATACCATCTTGAATAGTGTTATGAACTTTTTGGTTAGTACATTTAAGTACCTCAACATCCGGCTTCTTCCCCAAAGAAGAAGTATCTATATTCTCATCATTAATTACTTGTCTTTTCCAAAAGCTCATCTTAAAGCTTGTCAAGAGACTCACCTTTAGACGTCATATGTGGTAAATACGAGAAGGAATTTGAGATCTCTACAGGCTGAGAACCACTTGGAACCTTGTCCTTTTTCTTCAACTTGGGCCTCAAGGGATTTATTTTCTTTTCCAAACAACTTGGGCCTTTACTCCTTCCTTTTCGAGCCCACAACCACCCATTTAGCCTTATTATTCCTACTAGTTGACTTTGTCCCATCCAATCCTAATATTTTCTCCTTTATCCTTATTTGAAACCAAATCATGATCAACTTCATATTTATCCCTTGCTTCTTAACTGCTGACGTACTTTTTGTTATTCCACTTTTCCCTCCTAACTTCATATCCTCATCTTGAAATCCTTGGCGAAAGTCACGCCTTACTAACATATGAGGCCTGAAGTTTTCGCTAGTTCCTTGTAACCCTTGTTTGGCTAGGATCTTGACCCCTGACGATGTCCCTTGTTTCTCATTTACCACCATCTTCATCTTACTACCCTAATCCTAATCATTCTCTTTACCGTCTACATCCTCCTTATTCCGCTGCACCCCATGAATACCATCCTTTTGATTGTGAAGACATTCATGGTGTTAATGGCCATATAGACCACATTTAAAACAAACTAAGTAAAGTCCTTCATAAACTAATTGTTTATCCTCACTAAAGGCAGTAAATGCTACTAACAAAGCTTTTGCAAGTCAATTTCTACACAAATGCGATCAAATTCACCTTTGTCATAGGTTGATGTTGATCTATCAATCTTAACAATCTTCTCAATCATATTACCCATAATTCCTAGTGACTCTACTATGCAAAACTCCATCGCCAAATAACGAATTCTCCCCTAAACAACTATTTTCCTCTGTTTATCAGCTTTCCACAAATTGAAATTAGGCCTCCAACATTGTACCAAGAGATAATGATCATCTATCATCCATGGACCTCCATAGTAAGCATAATCTCTGTCTTCTTTGCTAGAAAAAGAAACAATATGATACTCATTACTTAACGGTACCAACTTTAGAGGTTGTTGAGGTTTCTACATATGTCAGACCCAATCAATCAAAATATGCTTAAGAATTGATAATCCTAAAACTTTGATTATAAGTGAACTCAGCCAGGGCCTACACCATGTCGTATATTACTTAGCTGTCACATATAAAAGTGGATATTTTCTTAGTGATGATTCTTCCTCAAACTCTCCTCTTCGCTCATCCTCGTCTCCTTTTTCCTTCCCCTCCTCTACATTCTTTTGGGCAAAAAACCCCCTCCAACCACTAACAATGTCATCTGCCTCTTCATGACTCACCA
The DNA here is from genome assembly GCA_037177275.1 of Acacia concinna. Lineage (NCBI taxonomy): Eukaryota > Viridiplantae > Streptophyta > Magnoliopsida > Fabales > Fabaceae > Acacia > Acacia concinna. Next base: position 32,674,009 of record JBAGKO010000010.1, read on the forward strand.
TAAAGCCCAAACCTTTGGGAGCCAGTAATTTCTTCTTGTACGATAACATAACTAGCCTCCAATTCACTCGTACTTGGTCATGCTCATGAGAAATCTGATTACTCTTCTAACCTACCTTATTCCCAAACATAAAGTTTTCTATTTTTTGTTTGTCTCTCTCTTGAAAGCCCCCTCTACCATCACCATGTACTCTCCCTTGCCCATCTCCACCACCTCCTATGCTACTCGCACTCTCGTCTGTGTCATTGCTTTCTTCTTTATCTTCCCACTATTCTTAATTTTTTATGCAATACATGTTAACTTCCATTTCTTGATATGTGAGATTTAGTCAAATTAAACTTATAATAAAAAAGTAGTACTTTAAAAACTAAATAACATGTCACTCCAATCCTTATTATAAATCACATTCTATAAGAATTAGACGATTCTTATTATAAGTCATGACACACACATTAATTTCATTTTTTCAAGATTTCCTTTATTTCATAGCTCACAATTACAATTTTTATGACTTTTTAGATATAATTTATGGTCCTAAATATGGTAAATTTGGAATATTTTTTTCAAACAAAATTAATGATTTAATAACCTCTCAGAGGTATAAATTATAATGATGAAGTGATTATAATATGGAAAAATCCTATTATAAAACAACTGAATTACCTAAATTCTAAATTGAGTCATTAAATTTACCTAATCCTGAATCAAGTCAATATCCAAAAATGATATTTCAAAATTTGATAATTTTATTTTACTACCCCTCATTTGATTCTCTCCCCTCTCAAAATTAGTAAACATATGGTTTTGGATTCAATCCTTTATTGTGAAGAACTACTTCCCATTTGAAACTTGACCGTGCTCAAAGAACATTTATTCCCATTCATGAGTTTCATTGCTTTCAAATAATATTAAGAAAAATATTGGTATAAATGTCAATACACCCAAAAAAACACAAAACTTCGACAACTAAAAAGATATAAACACTCATGAGTTTGTCTTCTGTTATCCCTTTGATTTTGTGGACCTGTTTAGCTAAGAGTGAGGGAGTGTTGTCCTCGATAGCAAGGGTTGAAAGAAAGGAGTGATATGTGGGAGTAGATGAAACAACAAATGGGAGGAAACGGGGGGTGATAAGGTGAAATTATCAAATTTTGAAATCCTATTTTAGGATATCTAGCCCAATTTAAAATTAGTTAAATTTAATAACTTAATTTTAAATTTGGGTAATTAAGTTGTCTTTTTATAAGATTTTGGGAAAAAGACACAAAAATACAATTGAAATAGGTAAAAAACAAATCAGTTTTGGAATTGTTGATTAAGATACTCAAGGTGTTAATATATTTACTTTCACACATCTAGTATCTTAATTTACAACTACAAAATTTATTTGTCTTTTGCCTATTCAATTGTATTTTTGTGTCTTTTTCCATACTAGTTGAAGAGCGATTGAAGAGATCAAAGGGCTGAAGGGTGAATGTTGTGAGATCAAAGTGAGATGAAGAGACCTAAGAGGTAAGTGTGAATGTTGACTGTCAGTGCATCATCATTGCCCGTCGGCGAGATCTGAAGGGTGACCATCAGTGCGTTAGCTTTACCCATCGGCGAGATCTGAGGGGTGACCTTTAGAGCATCACTGTCTCCCTTCTATAAGAGTTGAGGGTGAGAGATGAAGGCGAGATCTAAAGGGTGACTGTCTGAGGGTGAAGGCCAAGATTTAAAGAACGAAGGTAGTAAGTAGAGGGAATAGATAGAATGACTAATGGACTAATAGATTATGGAGACATGGAGTGACTAAAGTGTGTCAAGGGTATGTATTTTTTTTAATAAATATGTAACAGGCCAAGCCAACTTGACAGGCTGAAAAGGCTTTTTCACAAGCCTGAGCCTGGTTTGTTACATAAAACAGGAAAAAAAAAAGATTAAGCCTATGTTTTTTTAGGCCCATGCCACTGGCCTATTTCCACCCTTAGGAGGGAGTACTCTCTTTCACTACCTTACTAAACATAGACATGCATGAAAAATATTTAGTACTCATTAGAAACTAGCAAATAGCTTATATAAAGGATCAATAATACTTGTTAGTTTGTGTCTTCCAATAAGGATAAGAGGGAATATTCTATTAATTATTACAACACACACACACACACACACACACACACTCTCTCTCTCTCTCTCTCTACCCTTTTCTTTTGGCCAACAAAGATAATATTATTAAGATCAAACAAAGTTACAATATATCATAAGTAGAATAGAAATAACTAAAGCATATAATCATAGAAATTGAATTGTGGACACTAACAAATAAACTAGAAATACAAGTACTAAAAAGCTCTTCAATACAACAATAACATATTAACATACTTGAAGTTGCTTTACTACCATATGCTAAATAGGCCCGCTCTTGGGATGAAGGTTAAAATACCCCATCAATAGTGCAAGATCCTTCCAATGCAGCTTTAACAATCCATCAAACTACTAAATCTACTTCCATGGGAACACATATGCTAAAATGGTTATTGACCAAATTCCTTGACGCAAAAGTGAACTCAAGGAGAACAACCCTCATGATATTAGCGAAAAAAGCATCAACAAATAGATGATGAAGAAGAGAATCACAATTCCAGCCTAAGGATGAACAAAATTGCCTACATACCAAACAAGATCATGCCTAGTGCTAAAATGAATAGTGGTGAACACCAAACTGAACAAACATATTCAAAGCCAAAAAGGAACAAGAACAACATATACAACCACACTAAATAGGCCTAAATTAATGATTCTACAGTATCTAGTTATTACTCTTTCCTTTAAAGGTTGAACAATAAAAACCTTTATTGCCCTACCATAAACATAATCCTCAAACACAACCTTACTAGCCTTTGAAGGTGAACTATATATCACTTCTAAGACCTATGGGGGCACCCATCGGATATCATCACAAGAAGATAACACTTTTGATCTCCTTTATATGCGTCGTTGTTCCTTTGTTCTGACGGCGAATACCTTGAAAACCAACCTCTTCAAATAACCATATCCACCATCAACAACTGCCATCATAATTGATGTCATCGAAGTCTCCTTATTCTTCATCTCTGCCGATGGCTTCTATTGATGTAGGGATCTCCGTTTACTACTTACAAGCCTTAGCCACTCTAACCCAGTAGGCACCTTGATAATTCATATTTTTACTATGAATTCCATACATTTTGGTGGGTTTTAATTGATTATTTTTTATTTATAGTGCATTAAAAAGAATAAATTGGAATTATGTGGAGTTGATTTGGAAAACATAAAATAATGGCTAAAAATGGCATATTTGTCAATTCCCCCTAGCATTTTAATTTAGAATTTTGGTATTATGTTTTGTTGAATTTTCATGTAGGAAAATTTAGGAGAAAATAAAGATAAAAAGAAAAAGGCCAACAAAATTACTAATTTGTAAAGTTTATCAAAGGGACATAGATGCAAAAATAAAAATGTCACATCCAAGAGCAAAATTGCACCTAAAGTTATGGGGCTCTAGATTGCACATAAACAACTTGTATGATCAGTGACAATGACAATGTTGTGGGCTAAGGGTGAATTGGTGATGAGAGCTTTGGGTTTTGGTGGTGAGGAGCTAAAGGTGATAAATGGTGATAAAGATGATGAATGTGAATGAATGATGTCTTGAGTGTGAATCCGTCTCCAATTGAGGATTCTATCTAAGGCAGGAAGAAAACTCTCCACTCGTATGGTATAAGGAATAACTCCTATATGGAGGGTAATAGGGACCCTCACTAGAAGGGAGAAGAAAATCCACCAAATTGGTAGAAGATTTGAAACTCTAGTAAAGATGGCTAGGGTTTTGATGGCTATTCTGATATTTCTTTAACATGTGTAATTAATTATTCTCATTGCCCTTTTTAAATATGGGTATGCACAAAAAATTGTTTGATACTCATTGAAAATTAACAAGTGCCTTAATTAAAAAGTATTAAAAAAACTCTTATTAATTAGTGCCTTATACTCATTTTTAATCTTGTTATAAGGAACATTCTCTCTTGTATGGGTGGTTCTTTCTGTAAGGAACAAATTATATTTGTCTAACATTTTAAACTAGTCTTTTCATTTTTACCTTCATTAAATATACTCCCAATTAATAAGCATACAAGTGTAAAGAAAGGTGCTCCCCCGTTCTATAATATAAATCACTTTAATTAAATTATAACAAATAAGAAATGGTAGTTAGCTTTTTTTTTTCGATACATGACGAAAGCTATAAAAAAAAAAGCTAACTACCATTTCTTATTTGTTAGCTTATTAAATTTGTTTTAAATTGAAAGAATTTCCAACTTTACACATATCAAATGAGGTATTAAAGGAGAGAGAAAAATACAAATAATCATTTTTTTATTTTATCATCCGTGATACGATTTGGGGTTTGGGTTCATGGTTGCTTATCCTTTTAAACATTAATTGTAGGGGCAAAATTGACAAATAAACATTAATTTAATTTCTCTATAAGTAACTTATATTGTGGACCTAATCACATAAGCGACTTGCTCTTATGGTCCTATTTATATAGCTCTTCCAACATTTTTCACACAGACAAAGAAAAACCTTAAATCTCATTAATTTTACAATAAAATTCAACTTTTCAACTTTACTCCTATGTAATATACATAATACAAATGAAACCAAAGTCAACACACAATAATAAATAAAGAGTTAAATTGTATAGTCACTTCAAAACTTTAATGTGGTGTCTTATAAATGGGACAAAAAAATAGTTTCTCTTTGCCTTATATATAAGATTAGAGGAGTATATGATTGACCGAAAGAAGTATATAAGTTAAACATTTTTTTGCCAACAATATAAACTACATATTTATTATTCCATCTAATCTTTTTATAAACAACTTTCTCTCTCTCTTAATATAAGCAATTCTCTTCTTGTGCCTCAAAATTTAAATTACCTTTTTCTTTTTTTACCCTATTAAATACATAATTTTATATATTAATTATCCCTTACTCACTACTAATTTTCTTTTTTATTTGTTATCTCTTATATGTCTTCTCCTCTGTCCTATACTCTTTTATTTATGCATAATTGGAAAAAAACATTATATCTTTTTATATATTTATAGTTTTTAACTAATTTTAACTGTAATTTAATTTTGACCATTACATAAAAAGGGTTGTTTAGAAAAAAAATCGAAGGACTATTATAACCTTAAGTTATGAAACATGTGATTTAGATAGTTGTTCTTATAAAAAGGAGAGTAACTAATCACGAAAGAAAATAACATGGGTAGATGTAGTAAATACTATGAAAAAAGATATAAAAATACAATTAAAATAAATAAAAGCTAAATAAATTTTTTAATTATAAATTAAAATATTAAATATGTAAAAATAAATATATTAATGTATCTTAATTAACAACTCTAAGATTTATTTATTTTTTATCTATTTTAATTATATTTTTGTGTCTATCTTCCAAAATACTCAGTATACTCAGTCCTGACAATATTGACTTTGGATTGCTTATTATTAATTCTTGCATTAACACCAAAGAAAAAGATGTATCTCACGTTAAATTAATCAATGTCATTGAAAACCTCAATAAGAGAGACATTGGTAAAACTACTCCAAGGGGGCCGAACTAAAGATTTAACCCTTAAATTTACTGACATTACCATAAATTTGTTATAAAATTAGAAAAATGCAAGTGATTGAAATGAGAGAAGAAGAGAGAATTGGAGAGAAAGAGTAAGCAATGTCTTGATCCTTTGAGATGATTATAATGTGTATTATAAAACCTATATTTATAGGCCTCCAACATCAACAAAGAGTTACATAGAATAAATAACAAAATGAATTCTCATAAGTGCGTGCAATAGGTAACCTTTGAGTTATGAGAATAAACACTCCTAAAAGCTACTTAATAGTGAGGTTATGAAGTGAAGCATATGAAAGGCCAAGAGTTGGGAGCTTATAGACATCCATATTCTATAATTCTTACAACACTCCCCCTTAGATGTCCATGAACAAATATTGCGCCTCATTAGAACCTTATTAGGAAAAACCTCATGGGATAAAAACCTAGTGAAGGAAAAGAGTACACAATACATATTAAAGCTGCCTTGTTAAAAACTTTATCAGGAAAACCTAGTGGAACAAAACCTTGATTAAGGAAAAGAGTACAGCATGATGTCTACTCCCTTTCATGGTAATATTGTATTTACTCCCTTCATAGAAATATCAATTTTACTCCCCCTAATCACAACATCACTTCTAATATCTTTTCGAACATATTTTTCTTTTAGCAACCAATGTAACATCCCAGAGCCCTCCCTTGTAGATATTGTCCCTGTTTGCAGTCGTAGCCAAGAGCAGGATTTTGTTTCCCTGGGTGCAGCCGTAGCCATCTAGAAAACACATCCATGAGGGGAAGGTATCCACACCCTTATAAGGCGTATTTCATTCCCCTTCCCAATCGATGTGGGACTTCACAACCAAGCTATGAGTGATGTATTGTCACAAAATGTTTTGTTGAAATGTATTGCTCTAACACATCTTCTGGATATGTTAAAAAAAACAAATATACGCCACATTCTTATATATATCTGCAAGAACTAAACTTTACAAATAGAATAATAATAAATACAACATTAGCATAAATATTCTCATCAAATATAATGAACGTCTGGATTATTAAATTCAATATATATATATATATTTCAAGCAAAAATCATTGTAGGAAAAATATATCATTTTAAAATCATTAAGATTTGCAATAACTTGATATGTAAAATTTTTCTTCTTTCAATATCAAACTAGATCATTTTAATCCATGTAATATTTTATTTATTGAATACTTTTCTAAGACATGATTCTAGCATTTTGGATATTTCAAGAATTTTCATATAAACTTCATTATCTATTGCCATACATGCATAATGATATCTAATAGATGCAATATTTTGTTGCATATACTCCTAAACTAATAATATAGGCAATAATTATTGTATCCACCACCAAATGGTATACCTCATCATAATTATCTTAAGACTTTTGTGAAAATCTTTAATTTCACATGAAAATTTATTTATAACAAATAACTTTATATTTCAAATATTGGACTGCAGGTCCATGTTTCTCACGTATTGGAAAAATATTGTTTATTGTATCGGTTCCCATGTCACTTTTCCTTTTGGCCAATCACCTTTATATATATTTTTATAACTTATCTATGAATAAGATCCTCATTTAATCACGCGATATCACAATCAAAACTGTTGTCAACAACTTTGTCTTTTTGGTTCCATTTTTCCTATGACATAATTCATTAAAATCTCTTTATTGCCTTTAGGTATCTAAACCTCTTTTGAGGTTTTTGCAATTAATTATGTTTTGGCCTCTTCTAGAGTACATGCCTCCTCAATATGATCATCTTAATTATTTGCTCATTTATCTTTTCTTTTGGAACAGATTATTCTTTTATGCTTCAGGCATGTCTCACTTTCATTTATAGTGATTAGAGCAATTTAAGTTATAATATGAAACTTAGCAATTCTCATTTAGGTCAGTAATTGCATCTAGCAATATTTTACGAATGCAAAGCCTGATGAACTTCTGGTTCATACCGCTATATTTGAGGATCTATACTTAATTGGTAGAAATAATGCATTTCTTTTGTTCTCTTTTCCAACTATTTTTTGGAGGTTTCGATAATTGATTTATGAATCATATAATATGGAAATTGTGCACGCAAAATAATCATTCATTCAAATAATATTGCAAACTTCAGGTTGCAAACTAAAATTAATCTCGCATGCGTAACCATCTTATAGATGCATCTATCAAATTTATTAAGTATTTATATGGTTTACATGCCTATTTGAATGGGCCCATATATAAGTTTAATATATTTCCAGAATTATAGAGATTCATTCCAAATCA
>JBAGKO010000010.1:32697798-32708651 GCA_037177275.1 Acacia concinna
CTGATCCAGCCCGGGAACCGCCGACCCAGTGCCCAAACCAGTCCGGTCCGATGGGTCAACCCGGTCTTTTTTTTTTTATTATAAAACATCATTTTTTTTTACTTTTTCTTAAAAAAATTTTATTAATAACCCTGAAATATTCTCTCTCACACCGGTTTAGTCCCAGTTTAACTTTGATCTGATCCATTCAAGTTTTAGAGCCTTGATTATGTGTGAGTACCTGCTCATTGATATTAACACATGTGCAATAAATCTAACCCATCGGGATGAATTTATACTCTGGGCCCAAACTCATACTTCAAGTGCACTCCTAACGAAGTCATCCAAAAACTTACGTCTTGTAACTTGTGTCAGTGATTAATGCAGTTGTGTACCAAAAAATATTATTAATGCAATGGGCCAGGCCCAAAATGTTGTAATTGTGTCATTTGGATTTATCTAAAAATTTAAAATTAAAATTAAAAAAATATAAAAATCATGGCAGTATCAATATTAATGCATAAAAATATAAAAAAGTTATTGAAGTTGGATATTTCATAGCCGGATGACGCTACCCACTACTCTTTAATAAAAATTTCATGTTTAAGTTCAACACTAACATATTTTTGTGTTTAAATTGTAGTAATAAAAAGGTTTAAAAAATTGTAAGTAATAAAGGAGACAGCTCCTCTCAAGCTCCATCGTTTTTGTTGTAACAATACAATGTCGACGAGCATAACTTTGTGAATTTTTTGTTACAAAATAAATATAATTTTAAGATGATTTACGTCAGAGTTGGTAAGATTTTTCTAATTTTAATGGTTAGTTATTAGTTTTAAGAATATATATATAAATATTATTTTAACCAACCTGTAACATTTTATATACGTGAATATATGTAATTTGATTTCACAAGAGCAGCAAAGATCATTCCATTGAAAAATAGTAGCAAAGATCCAGATTCTGGGATAACCAATGGTATTCATGGTCCATATCAAGGTGAAGATAAAATCGAATTAGAGCTAACATGAAGATAAAATTATGAGAAAAGTGAAGATTTAAGAGTTATTAATATAAAATTATGAATAAAATAAAAGAAATATTAAATTGTTAAAAAAGTGTCAATCCCAACCAGCAAGTAGTCAATTCGGCAATTTTCAGAACAGTGATTGATCTCTTTCCTCTCTCCACCGATTCCATCTACCATTTTTTTCCACAATCGCTCCTTCTTCCATTTTTCACTGCCGAATCACTCCATTGCACCTATCGCACATCTCTATCTCTGGTTCTGCAATGGCGGAGGAAGTTCAGAGATCGGTGGATGCTGATTTCTCAATCATGAGTTGCTAAGCCTTTGTTCGATGGTGAAAGATAAAGCTAATCAGAGTTCTTGAGCTACTAATAGGAGTTTCTATTCTTGAATTCATTTTCCATTTTTTAGATATATGATTTGTAATTTTTGACAGCAAGAATTTATTAATTGTGTATGTTTCAAAGATTGTAATCGGTTGGTTATAATCTGAATGATGAAATTTATGTTAGATTGGTACTTTGGAATTGTGGTTAAATTATAGCACTTTCATTGTTATTCAATTACATTTCCACTATTTTTTTAAAATCAGTTAATTGTTAGGGTTCTTGGAGTTAATCAAAGGTAGAGAGGATCTTATAAATCTAACATGATCTAATCACTCAAGATATTTCTAATTAATCAATTGAATTTAGGTTTAGATAAAATTGGAAGGTTAGTAATGTTAATTAACAAGGATTCTTATTAGTCGTTGTGATTAGTTAAAAAAAGAACTCAACGTTAGAGTGGACAAGGAAGGCTAGTGAATTTATTCACCTAGGACACTCAATTCTATCATTTACACACTCACACTTTCATTTTAATCACTAAAAAATCCATAAACAAGTAAATCCTTAATTAGATTGGATAAACGAATCCTACACATCAAACTCTTAGTTAACTTATTATTTATACACTATATTACTAGGAACTAACACAGACTCATTGAGAAGGATAATATAGATTATCACTATACTATAATTAGCTTAAAATTATTGATAGGAGTAGACAACTAACCTACTGATCAATTTGGCGCCCGTTGTCCATGCAGTTTGTGGCTTCTAACTCCAATTATTGAAATTTATTTTCCATGCAATAAATTATTGAAATGTTGACGATGGAAAAAGTGTGTTGAGGATAAATAAATAAATAAATAATAAGTTAATTCAATAATTCTATTTATTTCCATCGAGCTACTCGGAGCCACGTGATTAGTGTTTGTGGCGTAAATTCAATTTATTTATTTTTATTTCCATTAACCAAAAAAAGGACAAAAGAAGAAGATGGTCAAGACAAGTTGTCCGGTCCATTCTTATCCGCTCACTTATAAATATAATTGTGAATTCCTTTTTTATGTGTCTCTCTTAACTTAAGTCTTAATGCTTAGCTTTGGGAGAATCAAGGCAGGCAAGACGTTGGGAAAATGACATCTCAGGACTAGACGATTTTCAATCATTGTTATCGTTGTCACTGTTAGCCCAGAAAATGAGAAAATGTTATCAACCCTTGACTTTTAATCGTTAAGAAATTTTATTAAAGCAATACACCTTTTTCTATATTGAATTTATTTTAAGATTGAATGAGTAAATTCACTTGAAAATTTTTGCCCAACAGCAATATCATCTCTTAATTTCCCTCTGAAAGTTTTCAAAACACAGACATGTTACTCTTTATTGTTAATAATAATAAAATTTTATGTGTATATTTATCCTATACAATGTAAAATTACTTACAATAGATTTATTGAGACGTGTGAGAATGAGATGCCAATAGGAGTGATAGTGACATTAAAAATGGTTTGGACGTCCGGTTTCAATAAAACATTTTTTGTTGGCCCCTGTTGTGCTTGCTTTGTTTAAAAGCCAAAAAGGGTTGCTTCAAATCTCAAACATCTCCAAATAAGTCATGTGCTTTTACCCCTTTAATCATATGTCTCATAACCCATGCACGCCTTTTCACTCTTCATTTTCAAAAATCATGGAAATATCACTGCCCCATGATAGTGATTTGTATCTTGTAACAGCTATTGTCTCAACTCTTCATTCTCAACACATTAGTATTGTTTTTTCCAACCATTCTCAACAAATTCAGGTAATGAATTTTATTATTCCAATTCAATAAATTAAACGAGTCACCCAAAGTAAATGATTGGTCATAATTTTGGCGGTTCTTGAATTTTAATGTACCAAGAAAACATGCGATGAAACGTGAGGTACATAGTGTCAATTGAACCAAGGGATCAAAAAAACGAAGAACGTAATATTTAACTATCAAGGCCGTGGGTGGGGTAAACTTTAGAGACAAAGAAAGGAAGGTCACTTAACCCAAAATAGAGGGAGCTCAATTATTGGAGAAATATATGACCCCACTCACCTAATCAAACGACTTCTATATATGAAGGAATTCGGGCGTACCTGGAATCTTGTCAATTTGCTGAGTAGCTATGTGAGATCGGAATATTATTGTGGACTCTGATTATATATATAGGAGACGCACCGGAGAAGAGAAGTAGAGAGATACACCGAGAGAATTTCTTGTGTTTACCATGAAAACGTAAAGGCCTAAAAATGAGAACATATTTTTCTTCTATCTGGTATCTTCCCAAATATATAACGGGGAAGTTACAGATTTTAATTTTTAATTTTAAATAATATATTTAAAATTCTTCTCTTGACCTAAATATTTTTTATATTTACATAAGAGTCCCTAATCCATCCACCAAATATAGACTAGACATATTCCAACAATATCTTACCACAATGCCACACCATTATTCGAATGGAGGAGGGAGGTGTGCGTATAAATCTGTCTTTTTTTTTTTCCTTTTTTTCTAACTGCGTCTCTTTCGTGAATTTAAATCTCCTCGTTGGCAAAACCAAAAAAAAAAAGGGATTTAAATCTCCTCAATTGAATCGTAGTTAAAGGGCATTAGCTATTAAGCTGTAATTTAATTTAATGATGTTTAAAAAGAAATATTATTTTAAAAAATAAATAGAGATATTTAATTCCTACATATGTCTTTAAATATAAAATTTAGTTAACTTTTTTTAAAAACACTGAGGAATTATATTTTATTTCGGGAGGCTAATTAACATGATTAATATTCCTTCCGGTCTAAAGTATAAGACATAGTTAGCTTTTTTTTAGAGAAACTAAAGAATCTAAATAAGTTACTTAAATGTATTACTTGTTATCTATAGTTAGATTATATACTACTTTATAAATTAGGCAGAATAGTTTAGTGAAAAATTAATAAATATAAATGTTTTGAAGTAATTTAAACAAGTTTCTTATTTTTTTAAAAAAAATTCAACCTTATCTTATATTTAGCCTCTAGTGAAACACCTTTTAATCAAGATAATTTTAAAGGAAAATCCAAAAAAAAAAAATTAAAACAGATAAAAGAAAGGCAGAATTCCATTTAAATACCACATAAATTTATAAAACCTAAAAAGGTCTGTTAACATTTCAAAAATATATGAACTAAATTGGATTTTTCAAATTTTCAGATGTAAAAAGTAACAAGATTTCGCTATAAAAGTAATGGAATTACCCATAGAAGTAATGGATTTCGTTATAATTTTTTTATCTATGTTTTTCTCTCTCCCTCTGTCAATATTCATATGTTACTGTTCATCTGACACTGACACTGACTGATGCATAGTGACAAAGAAAAGAGGGATGTGCCCGTGACAGAGGAAAGAGGATTTTCATTATAAAAGTAATAAGATTACCCATAAGAAAAATGAAATTCGTTAGTTTCCTGATCATTTTTCACTTTAGCAAATTTAGAAAACAAAGGAGATAGATGATTTTTTTCGCTATAAGAGTAATTAGACTACTTATAAGAGTAATGAAATTCGCTAGTTTCCGGATCACTTTTCACTTAAAAAAAAAAACCAATTTGATTCATGGTACTTTGGTGTCTTTTTGAAATGTTAACAGACCTTTTTGAGTTTTGAAAATTCAAATGGTATGTAAGTGTCATTTTCCCTAAAAGAAAAATAATAATAATCAATTTACAAAATCTCATGTCAAATCAAAAGAAGGAATTTTTTTTTTTTTTTTATCAAAAGAAGGAATTTAGGATAACGAAATGTTGTAAATTTATTTATATGTTATTTCTTTAATGCACAAGTTTTAAGATTGAATAACAACACCCGTATATAAATTAACAATATAAAAATTTAAATTGACGACTTTATCATTATTTTTACAACTTTTCATCCCTGCCTAATTTTAGGTAATTGGTTTCAAGGGTGTACATATTACCAACATGAAAAAAAATTAATGATTTCATTATCATTTTTCACAACTACATAGCGTCAAAAGCCAACAATTTTATGGGTATAATTTTGAGGGAGCATGTACTGGGGGTCAATAGCAAATTTAATATACATATTAATAGTGTGATAATATAAATAATGACTTAAATATCCTGTTTCACAATTTTATCCATTATATATGTTGTTTTAAATTGTAATCATGAATATATCAGTCTTATTGTTTTAAATTGTAATCATGAATATATCAGTCAGTTTAAAAGATTTGGAGAGATTTGAAAATCTCAAATTCCTCATTTTGATTTGACATAAAATTTTACAAATTGGCCACAATCATTTATCATTTACATATTGTAATAGTATGTTTCTGATATTTTCCATAATATAAACAGAAAGACATAGTCTTAACAAAATTCATGCCGGGGTTATTTGCGCACTAGTTTCACTAAATATTCACACATATATTTTGAGATAAAAGAAAAGTGTTGTTGTATGAAGTTTACACTTTATTAATATATTTATGAATTATGAATGTGGAGCATTCATTCAATTTGTAAAGCGCTGTAACTTGAGAAAATAAGATTTGGCTTAGAGGCTTTGTTCGGGATTTAAGCCTGTAATTTTAAATTAGGTCAAGAGGATTTAACAAATATTTTTAAATTAATTGATTTGATTGATACATCCCTACTATTTTTTCTCAATTTTTTATTGATAAAATCTTCATATCAATTGGACTTCTCTATTTTCACATTAAGATTTATCCCGCCAAGTCACCAACAGCGTGTTTATCTTGTTTATCTTATATAGAATTAAAGATTCTATACTCTCTTTTTTTTTTTTTTTTTTACTTACGCAAGGTATCCCCCAGCCCGATAGGCCAAGGACTAATCCTTCACTCATTGTGGGTTCCTCTATGGGAAGGACAGCTGGCCAGGATGAGTGCAGTTGCTTTAATAAAATGTTTGCCAAGAAATATATTTGTTTTACATGTATTGTAGTTTCACCCTAATTTTAATAAATCAAATCTCAAAATTGCCACATAATAAAATTGCTATCCAAGATTCGAGACAATAATAAATTGGGTTATTTGGCAATATGTTCACATATTTAAATAATTATTATCTATTAACAAAAAAAACCTCTGTTGACCATAGGATGAGAGAAAATGGTTACACATGACTATTTATAAACATAGTTAAAATTAAATGAGGGCTAGTAAGGTAAAATTATTGAGTTTAAAAGTCCTATTTTAGGATGTAAAACCTTATTCATAATATGTTAAATTATTAATCACCCAATTTAGAATTTGAATAATGCAACAATATTTTTTTAAAATATTTTCCCTATAATTTTTATTCCAAACACAAATCAAATTACCCAATCTTACTTTAACTTAATTTTACTTTTCTAAAAGTACCGATTACAATCTTTAATCCAAACACACCCTATATTAATTGTATTTAAGTAGTCTTTAACAAAATATACATTTAAATATTTTGCTTAAAGCCTATCAGTGACATCCATGACAGCTTTGTTAAATCCAAGACTTTGCTTAAAGCCTCTCAGAAGCATAGTCAATCCCTTCGAGAGAGGTATCTCAACTCAAGGAGATGCTTCAAGGAGTAGAATTCCAACTAACATCTTGCGAAATAGAAACCAAGAAGATGGAGACTCATCTTGGTAAGATCAATGTAAGTATGATGGAGGCTTAAGAAAGCTTAAAGATTGCAGCTGAGCAAGTAGGGACGGCAAGAAAACTTAGTCAGGAGACTCATCTTGTCGAGTTTCTTTTTATATTTGTGATAATTTATGTTTAAAGTAATTACCAAATAACCGATCAATCAAACTTTAAAATAATAAATGCATAGTTATTCAATATAATAAACTTTAGAATTTTTTCTATTTTTAATTCAATATCACTGTAATTAAATAATGAACTTAATATTATTTTTATTTTATGTTTGTTCGTTTAATACATACATGCATGGATGTGTGCCTGCACACACATAAAATATTGTATTTATTTATATTTTAACTTTTAATTTCAAATAAAGAGATTGTTAAGATTTTTATATCATTCATTCATGATGAAAAATTTTTAAACATTATGAGTACCATCTAAAACTAAATAAAATAAAATAAAATAAAGATTAACTTTAAAAATCGCAAATAACATTGGGTTGTTTTTCTTTCCGCTACAGTATAGCAAGTCCTCTTTTCATGCAGAAAAATTGAAGACCAATTTATCAACCTTGTGAAATATAAAAGTTAATCTTGATGTATATTAGAGGATTCCATGAGTCTTTGATTTGTTATCATGTAGTTTTATCTTGAATTTTCAATTTTCAATTTCTTTTTATTGGAACAAAATCCCAATTAAATTTAAGGATAAAAAGGCAAGTCTACCTATAATATATGTGTGAGAATTAAAGATACAATTTTTGTGTGAGAGAGGGAATGTAAGCATGAGATAAGGGATGGTTTGTAAGATAGAGAAAGAAAGGAAGTAAGACATACAGTGCATGAGAAAAATTATAACATACAATTAAATATTTAAGATAGTATATTTATATTATAATTAAAGTTATGTAGGCATGCTTGTATTTTATAAATAGTATATTTAACTTAAATGCAATATTTTAAAATCCGGACTAAATATTGAGCTAGAAAGACCAAAATATCACGATTCAAATGATCTAATAGGTTAAATATGTTAAATTGTTTCTATCCCTAATATGACACACTTTTTAAATTTAGACATGCTGAATTAACATATTTATGGGGTATTTATTTATTTTTTTCTCATAAATAAAAATGGAGAATAATTAATAAAGGCTTTTTTAATAAAAAGAATATCAAGTTTTTCCAATTTAAAAACTAAAATTAGACATGAAAAAATCCCTCCTACCTAAAAATTTTAGCTCCAAATTTTTCGTCTTGAGCATTCAAAATTAAAAGCGTGCAACACATAAAAAAGCCATGAAAATGGCACCAACCCTCCCGCCCCGCCTCTCTATTTTTACTCACTGCTTGTCTTAATTTTCTTCCCCCTTCCTCACCTTCTTCAAATACACTCACTTTTCTCTATGCAGCACCATCACCCTCAATCCCATATCGCCGCCACCCTGGTGTCACTGGCAGCGTCATTTCTGACGTTAATCCCATACCCCAATGTCGCCGGCAGCGTCATCGGGATTGTCTGATGGAGAGGATCAAGATCTATTTGTTGACTTAGAGCTGGATCTTGATCCGTCCAAAGAGAATGAATAAAGTCTTCGATTCACTTTCCCTTTTTCTTTCTATTCTTGTGGCTGCCGAAGAGAATGAAGGGAATGCTTCAAGTGCCCAACTTTTCCACTTCAAATTTTCCTTCGGTTTCACTCATTGATTTCCCCTATGGTTTCAGCTTTAATATGGGTAAATGGTATTCAACTCAATTCATCCCTTCAGTTTCGGCAAAGAGAGAGTGAGAGAGCATTGGTTTTATCTCCATTCCATTATTTTTTCATTCCACGGAGAAAAGGGGGAAAAGCCGAAAGGAAAAGAGAATAGAGGTCAGAGCGTCGTGGGTCTGAGTGCGAGAACTCCATCGCAAGCCATAGCAAGAAACAGAGATCAGTGAACCGTGAGTATAGAAACCGAGAGGAAGAGCCCGAGATCAGAGAGCTTCGGCTAGCACCAGCGAGAATCAGAAAAAGAATCAGAGAAGAGAATAAGGTGAGTTTCCGGATTTCTTCCAACCTTCGAATTCTGATTTTGAGAATGGGTTAGCCGAAAATGTATGCTGAATCCGAAAGTAATTTTCTGGAATATGTTGAGACAGAACCGAAAGTATTGCTCTGAGAATATGTATGTCTGATTTCTGATTCTTGAGTGGGTTTGACTGAAATGTATAAGGAATCCCGAAAGAATTTTCATGGTTCTGGATTGTAACTTCTGCTTCTTGCTATTTTAGGCTCTTATTGCGAAGCAATGACAAGATGAACAAGAGTTCTTATGGGCATCAAGCATTCCACAAGACCGCATTATGGTTTGCAGGTAATATGTGCAGAAATGATCATTCTATAGTTTTAGCTCTGTGATTTATATTTATTTTCATTTTTGTCAATTGTGTTCAACTCAACAATTTTTACCTTCAGTTTCATCCAGAGAGCATAGCTACCAGCCATGGAACCCAAATATTCAAAAATTTTAGAAAGATTACAAATGATTATTGGCTGAGATTTGGATCATCATACAACAGGGAAAAATATGCTCATTCTGCAGGTAACCTGAAGAGCTTTGTAAATAGAAATTCTATCATTTCTATGTGCTCTCAAGACTTTCCTGTTTCAAAATTAATTTGGGAAATGGATGTTATTCTTTACATATGGGGAGGCACCCTTTCTGTTTATAGTATTTTTTCTTGACATCATAAATTCTTTGTATATAATATGAAAAGTTTTAGTCTAATGAAGATGTATGTAGAGATATAGACCACTTAATAGAGTTGAGTGTTTAATGGGCCATTTAGCTTTTGTTTCATTACATTCTCAACATTTTATTCTTAATTTCCCTTGCCCTTTGACTTATTTATGTTGATCCCTGGTAATTTACCCTGAGCAGTAAACTTTCTTTATTCTAGTCAATTGGCTAGAGAAGTTCACAGCAGTGTAAATCCAGAGAATAATGCAGTGAATCAACAAAATAAAGAGTATCCCAGAGATAGACATTTAATGCACGATACTGCTAAGACTGATTCTTCTGAAATGTCCAACATGGTGAATCATAATCTTGCAAGTAGTGCTTATAAATGGCTGAAGTTGAAATGGAGGAAATTTGATCACTTGGCCAGTCAAGTTGGTGGGGCAAAAAATATATTTTGTGGATTGTTTGGACGTCATAAAGCTGAGAACAGCTTTTGGTTAGATAGCTCCTCCACAGAAAAGGTATGATCATGACTCTGTGCCTTCTTTGACTTGTAATTTTTATTTTCTTACAGTCTTAACGCTGACTTATGTAGGGAAGGGCACGGTTTTCATTTATGGGGAGTAAAGGCGGATCGCTTTGGAAACAATTGTCATATAGATTGTCAGATCAAAGGTTTGATATCTATCCTGTTAATTTATTTGAATTTTGGTCACTAAGCATCTTCTTTTTCTGAATATACTTGAATTGATCAATATAATTTTTGTTTTCAGAGATGGAAGTTTACAAGGTGGAGGCTTTTTGTCAATTGAAGATGGTCAAGGTTCTACCAAGAGCATGTTCTTGGAAAATGGTCTTTTTGATTTTTTGAACAAGGTACTGAAATTTGTTTTGAACTGTTTAACACTTTGTTCTTGTATGATGTAGATATCGGGTGTGTTTGGATTAAAGATTGCAATCGGTACTTTTGAAAAAGTAAGATTGAGTAAAAGTAAGATTGGGTAATTTGATTTGTGTTTGGAATAAAGATTGCAAAAGTTACTTATGTAAAAGTAAAACTTGTTTGGTTGAAATTTTGTAAAAGTAACTTTTGATGGGAAATGACTGAAAATGGC